>NGKF01000022.1:94930-119668 GCA_002162555.1 Monilinia aucupariae | reverse complement strand
TTTCCTTTCCTTCCCTTCCCTTCCCTTCCCTTCCCTTCCCTTCCCTTCCCTTCCCTTTCCTTTCATGAAAAGGATATTGATACGATTGATTCTTTTCATCCGACTAACCCCTCCCCTACCATCCCCTACCCTCCCCTACCCTACCCGACCTAATAACCCCCAAAAGAAAAAGGAAAAAGCAAATATATCCCAGAACGCCATTGCTATGCATGTACGATCAAAAAACAATTTTTCTTACTTTCTTCTATACAAGTCAGGACTCTCTCACTTAACATCATCCATCCGTACCATCCGTATCATTCTACAAACCCATCTCCCCAAAATCAAATGCCCTGAACCTTTCTATAACTAGGCGGCTTGATCGTCCTGCGAATCAATTTCCCAGCATATGGCGGAATTAGTGAGATTGCCGAAATGGCCGCAACTCTCCAAATGAATCCCCTAAGGCAAAAAATAAATTATTAGCATTAGTTTGGTCGGTGAGCGTCAAGCCAACAAAATGGGGTCTTTGACAAGAAAAGAAATCTCACCAGGTAATAACAAAGGCCAGATCAAAGTACCCTCCCAAGAAAGGGATGCTGCTCAGATACAAAAGAAGCGTGCCAATCAAACTAACAACCATGACCGGATGCCACGTCGTGATTTCAAATGCCACCATGGTGAGTTCATTGAGGACCAGAACCGTGAAGCTAACTGCGACCATTCTAGGACCATCAACTTCCGTTAATATTTGTGAGAGACCTTGGATCATGCCCCCTTGATAGATCGATACAAAAACCCATACGAAGAAAGTGCGATATGATAGTGAGGAACCGGTTGTAAGTTCTTTGTAGAGTTCTGGGTAGAGGTTTGCGACATTTTCATCCACGTCTTTATCGAGGACCAAGGAGAAGACAGGGGCCATGGTATAGACAGTTGCGTAGCCGACGAGTAACCAATCTTTATATAATCCTTCCGGTTCGAATTTAATGGCGATACTATACATTGTTTGGCAAACACTAATGATGAGACCTCTATGTATGACGAATTGAGCAAGCTTGGCACTTCTCTTGTAACTATTCCGGCCATGCCAGACGAGGAGTTTGGTGAGATGACAAAATTGTTCGATGGAAAAGTCAGCAGCAAGACTGGCTTGCCTACCTTCTTTCCCAACAATTCCTACACCTACATCTGCAGCTTGAATCATGGAAACATCATTCCCACCATCCCCTATACAGCAAACTCTCTTTTTGGTATATTCTCGAATCAGTTTGGCGACATCAGCTTTTTGAGTAGGAGAACATCGACATGCAACAACGGCTGGGAGAAGAACGGCCAAAGAGATGAACTCGGTACGGAAATGTGTTAAGAGTAAAGCTAAGCTCTCGCCATCGATTAACAAACATGCATCCGTTTTTCCACGAAGGAAGTCAAGATGATCTTGAGCGTTATCTTTTCGTTTGAGTTTATCGATGGTATGAATGTATTGACCTCTGGCAACTAATTTGGCACTGACAGCAACACAGCGAGCGGTTTCAACTTTGTCACCAGTCAACATCCAAATCTTAATACCAGCGTTTCGCAACAGTTCGAGAGATGGCTTAACATCTTTTTGGAGTTTATCCTCAACACCAGTGACGCCTAACAGTTCTAGATCCTTCTCGAGGAAATGTGAAACCACACGAGCCATACCGCTATCTCGATTGTTGATAGAAACTGAAGCTTCTTTGTAGCTCTGCGAGAAATCCTTGTAATTCTGTACTGACATTTTCTTGCGTCCAACAACTAAAGTACGGAGACCCTCTCGGGCCATATTTGCAGTTTCTTCATCGAGCCAGTCATTTGCAGCGACAATGGAAGTCATAACAGTATCAGCTCCTTTTTGATAGAACCATATCTCACCAGCTTCGAGGTTGCTACTGGTAGATGTTTCAGAACCATCCAGGAACTGAACAACGATACCCATGCGTTTTCCTTCTGATGTGAATGGAAAGACTTCAAGAATTCGAACGCGAACGACGGACCGACCAGTATCTACCGATTGTAGAAGCATGCCTTTTCTATCGCGATGAATTAACCGTAAACCAACAGCTTCCGTCCACTTGACAATGGCAATCTCATCGGGTGATGAAGCTTGATAAGATGTTACATCTTGACCATCTATTTCTTCGATGGTTGGAGTTACGTTGTGACAAAGGGCAAGGGCAAGAACTACATCACGTACACGCGAGCCAATTTCTCTTCGTGTTCGTGTGGCGGTGACAGTGGTTGAAGCAACAGAAGAAGGTGTGACAAGTACTGATGATTGATTGGCATCTGCTGGAACGGAGAATCCTTGCTTGACGTAAGTGGCGACTTCATCCATTGCTTCATTTGCGTATGAGACAGTTCCGACATGAATCTTCTTCATTTCCATTTCGTTTTGCGTGAGTGTGCCAGTCTTGTCGCTTAGTAGGTATTCAATTCGACCAAGTTCTTCGGGTATAGTACTGGTGCGAACAACAGCTCCTTCAATACCTGAGTCCCGTTGAATAAACGAAGAATAAACACTCTTTCCCATGTCCAGATTGACACGAAGACTGATAGGAACAATAGTAGAGAATAATACCAAGAACCTCATGATCTTCACATACCATTCAACACCTTCAACATGCTCAAACCCTTCTAGGGCTACAAGAACAATAGATAGAGTGAGAGTCAAGGCGCATAGGATCTTGGTAAGGGAGTTGATCTCATTTTCTAGAAGGCCAGTTTTTGATCGAGATGGAGACGTGGAAAGTGCTGATCGAGTTTGAGGTCCAGTATATACGATGACGGCCAAGGTGGTAGCACTTGACGCAAGAACAGTATTAGCCCAGGCGGTATTATCGATGGTCAAGGGTGCTGAATCTCCATCTTGCTCGGCATCACCTGCGATTGCTCTCTCTTTCGGTACATGCGGATCGTACTCATCTGTGCCTTTGGGTTCAAGACTAACAGTACCAATGAATTCATTAACCTTTTTATCAGGCTTCCCAGCTACAACACGAAGACGTACAAACTCGGATGGATCAAGTGATTGTGTTAGAGGTGAACCTAATCTCAATTTCCAATCTGTCTCACCGTCCAATTGATCTGTTCGAATGAAGGTTTCACCTGCACCAGCAGCATCCGCAGCAGGTGTATTACCAAGTTGAGATGTTGACTCACGGGATTCTGAAGTGGTAGCTGTAGATTGATCAATTGAAGGATCGGATATTGGGTCCACCAGTAAAGATTCGGACGGCGTAACAACAGTGGTCATTGCAGGTTCGTGTGTTACAGCAGCTGAGGATTCATTGGCTGTACTCTTTAGAATGACGACATCCGCTGGAACTCTCTGATCCTTCCCTAATTTGAGAACATCCCCAACCTTCAAGTCTCGGGACTTTCGAATCACTTCACGAACACTAGAGCTTGGTGCGTCTCTCCCCCGACTTTCGGCATTCTCCTCTTCTTCTTGTATATCTGATAAGCGGTCCGGTTGGAGCAAAGATCTCCCCTTTGTCGACTTCCCCTTGGACTTTAGCTTCTTCCTTGCACTATATCTATCGGTATCCGCTAACGATGGGCTATCGAAACATAGAACGGTGTATCCTTCAGAATTCGCCTCTGCATCTCGTCTCCTTCTCCCAATGTCGTCAAAAGCTTCCTTTCCTAAGGTGATGGCTAAAACAAATACTAAAGGCACAATATATGTCGAAAGGTATCCAATTCGCAAAGGGGGTATCGCTTGCGATAAAGCGACAAGCAAAAAATACATGTTGAAGAAGAAAGAAAATTCGTTATACAGAGTTCGTGGTAAAAAGCTGATGGGGGTATATTTCGCATTCGAAACGGCGTTGGGAGGAAATCGTGAAGTTTGTATGGCACCGACCTGTACCGTCCTGGATGAAGCTGGATCATGTTCTTCTTCTTCTTCTTCTTCCTGTTCGTCTCCCTCTACCGGTGAATGCTGGGAGCTGTGATTTCCCGATAAGAAGCTTGGGATCCGTAGCTGTGATGATATGTTCTTTACCTTATCGAAGCTCTGTCGACGTCGCCTTCGAGAGCTTCCACCTTCTTCCCCGGACAATAAAGGCACATCATCATCGGCAGTATTCGAACTGCCTCTCGATGACCTCCCCATCCCATCCCCTCCCAAATCGTCATTCAACAACCCTCGCAGATCCTCACTATCCGTATCGACATCCCTGTTTCGTCCTAAATCACCATATCCTCTATTTCTTCCAAAATTTCGCAAACCACCCATACGCAGATTCCTCAAAGGGATAGGATGACCTCTTCGTTCTTCTCTTGATTTTTGTTGATTGCGTGATGAGGAGGTGAGAAGGTTAGAGTTGTCCGAAATTATCGGATCCAGCTCCTGCAAGTCCAGCTCAAGGTCGGAATCCGCATCATCCGCAGGAGAATCTGGTGGATTTGGCTGGTGGTATGCAGGACTTGAAGACATGCCTCATTGATGCGGTTGAATTTTGTGATGTTAATAGAAGGAGAAGGAGAAGAAGAAGAATTGATTTACGAATCTTCTATGTATGCAAAAGAGTACAGTCATGGAAAGTATTGTCTCAGCCACCAAAAATCAACCAACGTCGTCAAACAACAAAAAGTTACAGTATGATTAGATTATGGGACAGTGAGGGTGTAACGGTCAACCGTAAGGATGACTTGGGTAAGGGACAGAGACACGTATAGCTAGTTTTAGTAAATATATATATAAATCGACGCTTTGCATATAATTAGTAAATCCCATATTATAAACAGCTGGCCTTATGCTGTCACGGGATCTCCGCAGGATTACGTAAGGTAAAATAATAAAGCGTTGAAGCAACAGAAGTCACATCATGAACCTCAAGGTCAAGGAGAAGGTCAAGGTCAAGGTCAAGGTCAAGCCAGGTCGCCTTAATATTTACTCTTTACTCACTTGCTAGCCGTATTGAATACTGTATTCAAACTCACTTCACTTCACTCCTTCACATTGACCTTGACCTCGACTGAATGTCCGAGTCCCTTTTAGATTAAACCTCACTCTGCTCTCTTCTCTCTTCTCTCTTCTCTTCTCTTCTCTCTCTTCATTCTCTTCATTCTCTTGGAAACCCCATATGTGTGTGCTCTTCACCTCTTCGTCTTCCATCAAAAGATCATACAGGCACATACCATCCCTTTGTAACTATGTTCTAAATTGACCTGCACTCAAACACACATCACCACCCTTTTCATTGCAGTTTGCGCTTTGGCGGATACAGCTCCTCTTGTATAAGTGAGCACCCACCTGCCCGTACATACGTCTCCTCACCGACGAGAATACTTCTACATTTGCTAATGTCTGTGGTAATCTTACAGTATCCAATTCTTTTCTCTCTCCCCCTCCCCCCTTAGGATACAAAGACAATCGCGATGCCCTCAGAATCAGACAATCAATCATGGCATCCAGCATTTATGCCAAATACCGCCGCAGATATAATTACTGCGAATCCTCCTTCGCAATCCATCGCTGACATAGGAACTGTCGCTGACCTCGAGCTCTCGAACCATCTACCGGTCAATGGGGAAAATACAACGGTTGGAGATTTCACAAAATTGGATGAGGCCGGAGAGTCGGATGTGGAAAAGGGTGAATTAGGAGAAGATGATACGGAACATGCTGACGTGACGGATCTACAAAATGCGCTCACTTCATCACTAGAAAATCCAGGAAGTGTAGAAATGAATGAAGATTCATCGCATGACGCAGTGGATACAACTGCAACCCAGCAAGATGAAGCAGATTTCCCAAATACGGGCCCATCCAATGATAGCAAGCACGTCAGTACAAATTCCTTTGCAAGGACATCGCATGAGGTGAATTGGGGTGAGGAAGATGAGGGGGATTCCGAATGGAACCTATCGCGTACGGATACGGATCCTTTCAAACTGATGTCCAAGTCCGATCGAACAAACTCCTTTCCGGTGGTTCCTCCTGCTCATGAGCAAGAAACGCTAGACCCTATACCACATTCCCAGGCCGAGGACATCATGAATGAGGTAGAACAGTCACCACAGAATGCCTTCTTCCATGAGGCGCATGATGGTGGAGAGGATTTCTTTACTCAACAAAGCTCGGCTAGTGGTTTTGATATAGGTGCACACGATTCACGAGTACCACAGCCTGGATTAGAATGTTCACCAGATTATGGCCAGTCTTATGGAGGAGATGTCGAGCAAGAAGAAGATGAGGAATCTCGCGCACGATATGAAGAAGGGATTCCTCTTGTTCAACCGGCGGGTGAAGAGCAATCCAGTACGAATCACCCTATGTTCACAGATGATAGAGGCGATGCGGGAGGAGAAGATGAATTTTTTGCTCAAGTCAGTACACCGACTCCTCAAGAATTCGAAGTGGATCAACCATCACTCGTAAGAAAATCGACCATGCAAGTCATGGATTCCTTACATTTCCAACCGGATAATGGGAAGTTGGAGGCGACACCAGAACTTTCAGAAAGCCAAGAAGCCCCAGAAATCCCTTTGGGTATAGCTTTGGATAATGAGAACGTCCCAAAAAATGCCCTCCAAGATGTATTCAACGGCCCTGATTCCGAATTCCCGGCAGATTTAGGCGCGGAAACTGGCGAGGCAAGCAGTGAAGATTTGGCGGCCAAGTGGCAAGCAGCGCTGGATGACGAGTTTCTGGATGATGATGATGACCTCTTACCAGATGACTATGATGAGGCTGAAAGTAAAGCTGTAGATCCAGCTGCTTTCTTCGGAAGTGATGACGAGGGATTTCTAGATGATATCGAAGAAACTACTGGTGCAAATACTTCAGATATACAGGGTTCTAATGGTCAAGTGGATGATTTCAATGATAATGGAGCGAAACCACAGAGTACTGGCAACCGCTATACTCCGGCAGGAGCAGCTCCAACTGTCCAGCCGCAGTCGAACCGATCCTTTGCGCCAGCCGCACCGTTTTTGACTGATCTTTCCAGATCGAACACCACTCCAGAAACTTCTGCGCCATTCAACCCAGCAGCCGCTATGGGAAATTACCCAATTCAACAACAGCAACGCCCTGAAGTACCTAAGGCTCAAAGCTTCGCTGATAAAGCCAAAGGAGGTTATGCATCTCCTTACGATTTGCCCATGGAGGTTATCAAACCCCGTAAAAGAGTTAGTACAAGCCAAATGAATCGTGGATATAACGCATCAGCTCCTCCAGCCCCACCCAGGGCTAGCAGCATGAACATCCCACCCCCAAATGCATACCCTCTTCAGCAACAACAGCAATCTAGAACGAATACTCCCCCCATTGGGTTGAATGCTCAGAAACCAAAATCTGCAGCAGATAGTGGTTTCTTCGAAGATCTTCCTATCCTTTCCCGTCCAAAACCTGCTTCTAGACATCAAAGCACTTCCGCTCACTATGCCCCATCAAATATTGCTGGACCTCCAGAAAACTATATACCGGCTTCCGGCCAGCCACCATATTCCGTTCCGGTTCATCAGGAAGCTACTATGCGACAACCGCCCTCCCTTCAACCAGCAATGCAATCTCCGACAACGGCACAGGCCTTGGTCTCTCCTGATCGTGTTAGTCCTTATGCCCCTATTCTATCTACAGGTCAGCAGTTACAAGCAGCTGTACCCTCCGTGACATCTCGTTATTCTCCCGCGCCGTCACTACCACATCATCCAAGTAGCGCTCCACCTCCAGTTGTTCAATCTCGATACTCCCCTGCTCCGCCCCAACCACGTTCACAGTATGCTCCACCAACATCAGCTCACCTTCAATCACCCCCGCAATCAATATTATCACATTTGCCCCGAACTTCTAGCCCGTTAGCTCATTTCGAGAGGAGTCAAGATGGCCGTGGACATGGGACTGGTGCTGAAGTACCAAATTATGATCGCCGTAGCTCATCTGGGTACGAACCTAGTTTAAGAACACATCCACTTCCACCTACCCGAGAGGTCGACGAGCATGATGGTACCGCACCACAAACCCCAATTTATGGCGAACAGTCGAAGCTTTTTGCCTCTCCACAACAAGGGCTGGGTCTCAATTCTCAAACTCCACCTCCAAACTCGAGTATTGCTGCTCGTATGGGAAGGTCGCCACCCAAACGTTCGTCCTCGTCACAATATACACCACAGCACTCTTCGAGCACTCTTAGTCCAGCGCAAGCTCACGGTTTTGTTCCGCCACCAAGATCGCATACGCAATCTCCTGGTAGAGCTATTGGTGGATCTCGACTTGAAATGAGTATTCCTGAGCCCTACCAAAGACCCGCTTCTATCGAAGCAATCTCCCCTAGGAACTCGGCTGCTTTCACCTCTACCCAACAAATTTTTCATGCCCCTGGACGTCCTAGGGCGCCTTCTCTGGTTAATTATGTTGCCCCTATAGATGGACGGGAACATGATCCTTTACAAAGATGGAAAGGCTGTCCTGTTTTTACCTGGGGTGTTGGAGGTACTATGGTTACATCTTTCCCGGTAGATGTACCTCGATACGGCATCAATTCCACCATGCCCATGGTTGTTAGAAGTCCGGGACAAGTAAAGGTTCGTAATGTTAAAGATCTCGATCCTTTGGAAAACAGGTTGACGAGTTTCCCTGGTCCATTGAGAGGCAAGACAAAGAAGAAGGAAGTCATTACTTGGTTGGCTTCTGGTATTGAGATTCTCGAACAAAATGCATCTTACTTGAGATCCGTCCAGGTGCTCTCTCATGATGACAAACGCACCGAAGAACGCCTTCTTCTATGGAAGATTCTACAAGTCTTCATTGAGAATGATGGAATCTTGGAGGGAAATCCTACTGTCCAAAAGACTGTCCGAGCTATCATTTCTCCAGGTATTGATGATGAGGCATCACAAGAATCGCCCTTGTATGCTACCGGCGCAGATCTTTCTGGGATTTCATCGTCAGCATCGACATTAGCACAGGCTGACCCTGTGGACCCTGCTTCTGTAGATCGGATGAGAAAGCATCTTTTGAGGGGTGAACGAGAGAAAGCTGTTTGGGAAGCTGTTGATAAACGACTTTGGGCACATGCAATGCTGATCTCCAATACTGTATCGAAGGAACTCTACAAGCAAGTTGCCCAAGAATTTGTACAAAAGGAAGTAAAGAATGTCGGTGACAACACTGAACCTCTCGCGGCTTTGTACGAGATATTTGCGGGTAACTTTGAAGAGAGCATAGATGAACTTGTACCACCATCTGCACGCGCAGGTTTCCAAATGGTCAGCACATCTACCATGTCCACTCCTTCGAAAGATGCACTTGATGGTCTTGATAGGTGGCGCGAGACTCTTGGTCTTGTTCTCAGTAACAGAAGTACGGACGACAGTAAGGCCTTGACTGCCTTGGGAAAACTTCTGTCTGGCTATGGTAGAGCCGAAGCTGCACATATTTGTTACTTGTTTGCAAGAAGTTCGTCTGTTTTTGGAGGTATTGATGATCCAAGTACCAATATGGTCCTGGTTGGCTCTGATCATTTGAGACAGCCCTTTGATTTTGATAGGGAGTTGGAGCCAGTCCTTCTAAGTGAGGTGTATGAGTACGGCTTATCACTATCAAGCACTTCTAGTATTGTGACATCCAGCCCGCACTTGGCAGTCTACAAATTACACCACGCTACAGTTCTTGCAGAGTATGGGCATCGACAAAAGGCTTTAGAATATTGTGAGAGCATTGCTTCGACCATCACTTCTCAAACCAGACGATCGCCATATCATCATGCTCAATTGGTATCATCCCTTGATGATCTCAGCAATAGGTTAAAATCATCTCCCAAGGATGAAAATGGATCTTGGATCTCTAAACCTAGCATTGATAAAGTCTCCGGTTCTGTCTGGGCAACATTCAACAAATTTGTTGCTGGTGATGAACAAGAGGCCAATGAGGTCACATCGAATGCTGGAAGTTCGGCTGATATCGGTCCATTCGCACGCATTGCTGGCGGAACTCCAACTATAAGCCGGTCACCATCTGTCTCTGATATATATGGTGGCTCTTACACTGGAGGTGGAGTTTCAGGTATCAATGGAATTCTACCAGCAGCTCCACAAACGAAAGCGTCTTCCCGATATGCTCCAGGTGCTGTCTATACTCCACAAGGGTCATACGAACCCCCAAGTTCATCCCATGGTTCCCAACCACGAACCTCAACGGAAGGGGGCAGACCATCTGGTGAATTCCGTCGTAATTTATATGAAACACAAAGACCAATCCCTTCAGACTATCACACAAGCTCACAACAATACAATCAGCCCGCCAGTGTCACATCGCAAGGTTATAGTCCATATACTGGAGGTGAATCTCCTTATACTCCCCAAGCTATTTCTACTTCAATTGATTCCCCATCATCCAATTTTCACCCACCACAACCATCAAACTATGACGGGCAACAAACATATCAACCGAGTACGGGAGATTACGAACCGCCCAGTGGTGGATACGAACCTCCATCCTCAACTGGATATGAACCACCAACTGGGAATTCTTACGAGCCACCCTCATCAGGCGCAGGATATGAACCGCCATCATATGAACCAAACCTCATGGAACAACCTGATTCACCTGTTAGCACAAAGCCAAAGAAAAGTTTTATGGATGATGATGATGATGATATCCCTGCACTTAAGGCAGGCGCGGATACTCCTCGAGAAAAGACTAAAGCTGAAAAAGATCGGGAAGCAGATGAAGCTTTCCGAAAAGCCGCTGAAGCCGATGGTAAGCAACTATCTTCAAGTATACTTTTAACTAATACTAACCATATACTAGCTGCCAAAGACAAAGCCCCTGCTCCACAAAAGAGAGGCTGGGGTATTCCTTGGTTCGGAGGTGGCAAGAAGGAAGCAGTTCCCGATCAACAAGAAAAGAAAGCCATCAAAGCTAAGCTTGGTGAAGAAAGTAGCTTTGTATATGATCCCGAACTTAAGCGATGGATCAACAAAAAAGCAGGTGCAGAAAATACAGCTAGTCGATCTGCAACTCCACCTCCACCTCGAGCGACAGGTCCACCTAGATCAGCTAGTGGTACAGTCATACCCAGCGCCATAGGCGGCTTAAGTATGCCACCGAGATCTGCAAGCTCTGCCAGTGCACTTCCACAAAAAGCATCGAATGGATCAGACGATACAATAGCAGTTGATGGGGGATTGGTGAAGCCTCCTATGGCTCCTGCGATGGCTAGAGCACAGAGTAATGGGGGTATAATGGGTGGAAATCTCGCAGGGTTAACGAGTAGCGGGAGTGCACCACCCAGTAGACCAACTACTGGCATGAGTAATGCGTCGAGTATTGACGATTTATTGGGTCCACCTAGCGCGAATTCGGGAAGGAAAAGCATGGCTAAGAGGGGAAAGAAGGGGAGAGGTTATATTGATGTTATGGGTGATAAAGCTAGTGGAAGTGGAAGTCAAGGATAGGGGGAGGGGGGAAATGAAGAGAGTTGTATTATAACTGTTGGTATTATGAGATTGGTGGTAGTGGGTAGTTGGTTGATGGATGAATTGGATTACAAGAGATAAAGGAGCAACAGGAGCGAATCCATTTTTAATTTTTTCTTTCTTTTCGTTAGAAGGTAGTTGTTTTATGATACATGATGGATGTATATTTGTATGCATAACTGGAGATGAAGAAACAATGATTGATATTCGCTTCTATTTTTGGGCGGTAAAGGGGGGAAGGGGGGGTTGGAGAAGGATTGGGCTTGCGCGTTGCGGGTTGGATATTTTTGTATTTTTGTATTGGAATGGAGATTTGGGTGAATGGATGGATGGATAGATGGATGGAGATGGGGTGGAATTGATCATTTGTTTGAATGCTGGATTGTTTGATGATTTGGTGATGAATACTATTGATTTGGTGATTTGATTTAATATAACTTTTTTTGGGATATGAGGTTAGTAAATTGAAGAGATGAAAAGATATAATATGTAGAGAAAGGAAAGGAAAGGAAAGGAAAGGAAAGGAAAGGAAAGGAAAGGAAAGGAAAGGAAAGGAAAGGAGAGGAGAGGAGAGGAAAGGGAAGAGAAGAGGGAATGATAGATTTTGGGTAAATTAATTTTACAAAAAGGATTCGGGAAATATTTTAATAATAATCTGATGCGATTTAAAACTTATTTTTAAAAATTTCAATTGCTTACTTTTTCATGTTCTCTTGTATTTGTAATTCCATATAACAAAAACGACTTTTATTTATATAGTATTATTATAGTGGTAGAGTGTGTATATTATCTAATATGCTAGAAGTGGCATATATGTTCTACTGAGTATATGAAGTGAAGATACCTAACTAGGTATAGCGCTATATATGATTACAACAACCCTTTTATGATCGAATTTAATCATTAGAATTATATAAAGAAAAAGCTTTTTAAAAAGCGTTTTTAAAGGCTTTTTGAAATGCTTTTTAATATTAATAATTCTGTATCTTTTAAACCTTTATATAAGCCCAAAACGCACTCTAATTAATCCATTCCAAACCCAAAAATCTGTACAATTGAATACTTTATAGAAATAATCATTTCTTCTATTATTTTCGATTTCCTAGTATTGTATATATATCCTAAAGCTTTATTAACTTTTGTAGCGATAATCTATTGTTGTTGCAATATTTATATCTCTTTTTAGAAGTTCAACACTTTATAGCTATATTGTATTGCAATACAAAAGCTTTTTTAACGCTTTTCAAAATTAAAACCAAGCTTTTTATTGTAGATCAAAAATCTAGGGTAAATCAATTGTTTTATCAAAATATTAGTTTTTTGTTTAAAGCCAAAAATCCATACCATTTGTAATCTTTTGTTTTCGATTATATCCTTTTATATAAAATACTATTGTATACCAATATACTTAGTTTTGCTATAGAACTTGTTCTTTTGCATTCAATTAATATTGCTTTTGTTGTTGTAATATAGAGTAAATATAAATGGTTTTAAAAAGATTCATTCTTTTAGATCGACAATTAGCTTTTTAAGCTATGCAACTTTTTTTGCATTCTTATTTGCAACTATAATCTTAGCTTTCATTGTACAAAATACTATAGATTTTTGTTTGTTTAAAAACCATATTATTATACCTTTGTATCGAATAATAACCATTTTTTGTATCGATTTTCGATCCGCCTTTAAACCCTATATAGTATTTGTAAAAATATTATAGGAATATAGTAAATACCGCAATCGATTCGAATAAGTTATACCAATGTTGATTGTATTATCGAGGAATTCCAGAAAATGATTTGCAAGGATTAAATGCTTTTTTTCAGAAGCATATATTACTTTTGCAAACTAATCAATTGAGAACGCGAGATCGCTTTTTATTCTATTTATCAAATAAATCCTTAATTCAATAATTTATAAATATAAAGCTTTGTTGCTTTCGTTAAATAGCTCTATTATTATAACTGGTTTTAGTATAATACTAGCAAAAAAAAGAAGATTCCGAAACATTGGATTGTAGATTTTGAATTGTTCCAAAAGCTTTTTGATATACGCTCTCTAATGTATTTTGAAAGATCTCTAAGTTCTATTCCGCTCGATTTGGATTCCTAAAAAGATTTGTATCGATTCAAGATCTTTACATTTTCATTTTTAACTTATAATCTTTTTAATTGTATTAACTACGGATCATAATTTTAATATTAGCAAATTGTTTATATAAAGTAAAATATATATTTCTTTTCTAATAAACAAATTGGGATTTGCTAATAAAGCTTATAAATTTATACTTTTAAAGAACAATTTAATTGTTTACTATCATATTCTCAAAGCTTGTTTCAGTTTATAAAGTAATTTTTTGAATTTAAAGTAACTATCAATAGAATTCAAAGCAAATACTTTTTTAAAAAATTATAAAATCTTTATCAGGATTTTAGTATCGATTAATTCCTTATTCAAGAACACTATATCGACGTTTATATTATCAATTTCTAGATCCTTTTCCATTGTTTTAGCAAAAAGGGTTTGCAATGTAGAATATCTTACAACTCTTGCGAATGTTTTTATAAAATCGATTTTATACTTTTGTAAGAATTCTTTAACCATTAATCTGGCTTTTCTTTTTTTTAGCTTGCTATTTTGATTAAGCTTGTTTTGTAGAACTTATTTAAACTTCAAAAACTTTTTCCTTTTCAAAAAGAATTCATTAATTATTTCAAAAATATTGTTGTTTTTCAAGCTAATTAATTCTGTTTTGATTGCTTTCATCTATATTTTAAAGTTCGAATTTAGAATGTTCTTCAAATCGATAGCTTTAATATTGGTATCTATATACGAATATACTACATCAAAATCCTTTGTAAAATATTGTATTTTCCTTTCCACAACTTCTTTGGTTCCAGCTCGAGCTTGCAAACCGCAAACTGTAGTTATTGTAGAAGAAGCCTTTTTTAAACGAAGATTCTATATAGAATTATTTTTGTTTAAATCTATAAGAAAACCTGACTTTTTATCTTTATAATCTAAGTCTATAAAGATTCTTAATTATCTTGATTTAACATTTAAACTTATAAAAACTCTTGATCGTTTTATATCAATATCTAAGTTTATAAGAACTTTTACCCGTTTTGTATTAATATAAGTCCTTTTCTAACTTTGTTATTCTTTTATAAAATGATTTCCTATTTGATTCGCTTTCTCTCTCGATTTTATTAAAATCTTTTTATAATTTAATATACTTAAATCGTTTTTCAATAGGAATTTGTATTCATCAAAATCAATATTTGCCGTTTTTATCGTTTTCAAAGTGAAAAGATTAAAAAACTTATAAATTTGACTCCCTTCTATATTAACAAAGAAATATTCTCCCTTTAACATTTTTGATTCAAATTTCTTTATAGTTTGCTTTAATTATTGAAGATTGTATACAAATACTATATATCCAAATACTTTCAACTTTTGTAAATCTGGTTAACGATTATTATAAGCTTCAAAAAGCGTTATAGCTTTCGAAAGCGTTTTAGCTTCTTTAAAAGGTAATGCTTTTGTAGAAAACCGATTCTTCAAATAAATAATGTATAATATTGTAATTTCCTATTAAATCGAAAACATTTCTAACTTTGCCAAAAAACTTCTTGATACAGTATTTATATCTTGTATTTTCTTTTCAACGATGCTATTTATAATATGCTTTTCTAAAGAAAAAAGTTCAAATTATATGCCTTTCTTCGAAATCTCCATTTGAAAGGCGGTTCCAAACTTACTTTTATCGTTATCAATATGTATTATAACGATTTTATTATTAAACTCTATTTCGATCAATTTGAACAAATCCAAAAGTATTAGTACAATTATAGCCGCGGATTTATCAAGAATATATTTGATCCATGTAAACCTTGTAACGTTATTCATAACTATTATAAAGTATTTGTTGCTTGAAGGAAATGTTTTTTGAATTCTAAAGAAATTACAATAAAAACGATATAAAATCGTAGGCGTTTTAATAACCGTATATTTGTTGAAATGTTCTCTTATTCTTTTTATTAAACAAAGTAAATATATCGATCTTCCTGTCGATTTCCGTTTTCTTGATAATTTTAAGCTTATATACGCTTTTGAAAGCTTTTAAAGTTGATTGTAATTGAAATGATCAAATCAATGATATACTAAATCGAATATAAATTCGTAAAAATCAATATCATTTATAGCAATAAGCTTTTTAAATGTAAGGTTAACAAATTATAATACAAAATCTTGTATAATATAACAGCCAAATACTTTCTTTGCTACAAATTTCAATTGGTTAAATTTTCAATAGGATATTGATTCTCTTTCGAAAATTATTTTACATTCATTTTTGGTAAGAAAATTAATAGAAATCAATTATATTATCCCAAATTTCTTTATATACTATACATCGAGAAATGTAAATCTGCCAATTTGTATATTTCCGCATACCGCATTTAAAGCAAATAATCCATCTACAATTCAAACTTTTTGTAGTATAAACCATTTTGTAACGTTATTCAAAGCTTTAAACTAATCAATAAAGTGATAAAAGGCTTTTGAATCAAGTACTTATTTTGAATCATTACCATTTGCTTGAAAAGAGATATCAAAATAATAAAAAGAAATATAATTGTTATTTAATGCTATATTTGCTTTTGCTTTTTCAAAACTAGAATCTTCGCTATTTGCGAAAGCTTTATAAACACGTTTTTTATTCTTTTTGAATGCGCAATATTTCTTTTTAAAATGTCTATATTTTTTACAATAATATCACGGAGGATAGCTACGAATATATAATGAAGTGATATCAGAAGGGGATAAAGGTATAGATATAAAATAGTGATTGTATTGTTGTTTGTCCTTTTAAATACAAGATCCATCCACTCCTTATATATTACATATAAGTGATTACACGTGATAATATATGATCATTATATAGTTTGGTAATTATAAGGATCTACAATACTTTGATTTATGATATCGGTATAAATCATTGTATTCTTGTATATAAGGTTTAGATCCTTATAGAACAATATATTATATTGCTTTTAGCTTTGTAAATCAAAAAGCGATTAATACTCTTATGCATTTACTAGAGTAAAGACTAAAAGCTTTTGATAATTCTAATTTCGGCAATCCCAAAGAGGTTAGTAAATTTATGCTTTTATTGTTGAAAGATCCTTAAAAATATTGTATTCGGCAAATATATACTTCGATAAAGTATATGCTTTAACAAGTATATATGTATTACACATTTAGTGTGATATACTTTTTAGATTATATATAGAGTATATAATTTAACTATAAAGCAAACAAAAATGAGTGAATTTATAACTACACGTTGTATAATACTTTGAAATAAACAAATAAACGAAAAATAAGCTAATAACGTATATGCAATTTCCTTTACAAATAGTTGAATAAATGTAATTCTATATAATTCCATAAATACTTGAATTGTTGATCCTATATACGGCGGTGATTATAATTGAAGGGATTCACTATATATTTGTTAAATTTGATCGTTTTGTAGCGTATTGTTGTTTTGTTGTAATTTCCATCGCGTAGATATTTAATTGTAGCTTTAATCCTTTAATCCTTCAATTCTTCAAGGATAAGCACCAATAGCAACAACAACAATAATCATACTAACAACAATACTATTAATAACATCATCATCAATATGCTCCGCTATGGCCGCAACTCCCGGGCCAGGAATCTTTCCCGTATTTGGGAAGCATTGGTTGCTTTCTGTTATTGCGTTGCTTTTACTTTTTTTCTTTTTCCTTTTATTCCTTTTGCTTTTGTTTCTTTATTTTCTTTTTTTGTTTTTTCTATTTCTTTTTTTAATCTCTTTGCTTTTTATTCGTTTTTGGAACGCCTTTTTTGTATTCCTGTTCCTTTTCTCAAACGTTTTTATTGCCGCCTTTTGCTTTTTCGTTCCTTTTTTTTTTACTTTTCCGATTCCCTTTTTTCCCGTTCTTTCTAAACTGGTTCTTTTAACGAAAATGATAATGAAGATGAGGATAAGGATTAAAATGAAAATAAAAATAAAAATTCTTTGCTTTGTTGAAAGGTAAATATTATAATTATTTTAACAATATATTATTTATATTTTATAGGATTTTGATAAGAACTTTAGTTTTAATCCTTCAAAAATTAAATATAATAATAAATCGAGCAATAAAGGGTTTAGAATAGTATTTTTTATTTCTATTACTCCTTTTATAACGACTTTTTGTACCCTCGTCAAAAAGATTTGGTTTAAAAGGCCAAGGAATCCTTATCTATATATACAATATATGAAATCGTTGATCGTTAAGCAAAAAGATAGGATTTACTATAAAAACGTGGATTCTCAAAAAGTTTAATGTTATTAATACTTTATATATGTATATTAG
Source organism: Monilinia aucupariae (assembly GCA_002162555.1). Classification (NCBI taxonomy): domain Eukaryota; kingdom Fungi; phylum Ascomycota; class Leotiomycetes; order Helotiales; family Sclerotiniaceae; genus Monilinia; species Monilinia aucupariae. The sequence continues at coordinate 101,825 of NGKF01000022.1, read as the reverse complement.
CTTTTGCTAGTACATTTGTATATAATAGCGAATGATTTCTTGATTGCGAAGATTAATAACAATAAAAAGGTATAATACTTTCTTTTTGCTTTATATTATAATCGCTAATTATATAATTATAGAAAGTAAAGCGTTTCTAAATCGCTTTTTGAAGTATTCTAAAGTATATCGATTTTTAAATAGCTTTGGAATCAATGCGGAGTAGGATTGCGTTGAAAGTAAATTCTTTTGAAAGCGAGTATATTTCGAAGGATTACCTCGCAGCAATAAAGATGAAAAGGAAAAGAAAGAAAAGGAAGATAGATAATGATGATAGTGGAAAGGTTGCTTAGAGATAAGCTTCTTTTGAGGTAAAGATGGAAAGTAAGGATTGGGATAGTGAGGTATGGGGAAAGTATTGTAATATTAAATTTTTGTTGATTACGTTGATTATGATCTGAATACTACGTAATTCCTAATCATTCGATAACCTTTATAATTCTGTTCTTTGTATCCTGTATATTGATTAGTTTAACAAAGTGTTCAAACTTTTGTTAAATAAAATTCTTGGTAAGCCCATCTGCCGGTATATCGGCAATTAGTAAATACATGATCAAAAATCGCTTATTAACGTATTCTTAACGAAACTATATATTTTGAATATCTATATATTTAAGTTTAATAAAGATCCTTTCATTTTTATTAACAATTAATTGAATTGTTTAAATATTATTGCAAAAGATATTAATAAGCTTTTTTATTAATACCTTAATTTTTTTTAAAAGCTGTAATATTACTATTGCCTTTTTAATCGATCTTTTTATATCTAAAAGTTTTGTTTTTATAATCGAAATAATAATTATATTTTATCTTATAGCTTTCTATACAATAGCACTATTATATAATATAATTATATAGCTTTGAAAGGATCTCCGAATAACTATATTATTTGCAAAAAAAGCATTTGAAAAAGTTATTATTTGAGGTATATAATTATTCTTATAACAAATAAAGAAGTATCGAAATCTATATAAATATATAATATAATAATTTGTTGTTATAAAGTAATCTTTTGAAAGATTAATACTATATTCGCTTAGTTTGAAAAAAGGGAACGTTAAATCGGCTTTAATTATTATAATCGAATATAAAATTGATTCAACTTTTTTTTGATATTTCTTTACTTTAAAAAAAAAAGCTATATCCTTATTCTTTTCGAATATTATAATTGGAAATGATATAATTGCTTTTCTTTTTGTAAAACCAAATTTGCGAGCGATTTTGTTAATATAAATGTTGTATATTAACTATAATTTCTTAAGTTATCGATCTTTAATAATTCGAATCCTTAGAAATCATTAAATATTATCGAAATCTTTAAGTTTATATTTAACTTTGATTTTATTAATTATTTAATCCTTTTAACGTTTATATCTTTTGTAATAGATTATTTGAATATCGTTAATAAAAAATAAAATGAATATATGGAAATTAAAAGATATGAAAATACAAGGCTTTTCTTTGTACTTTATCATTTTCAAGCTGGTAAGTATGTTTGTAAACTTTTTATATCAAAATGCAGGGAAGTTTCTTAAGCTATATAATGTACAATTAAGAATGATGGATTTACCAAGTATTTTATACCCATTTAATATATGGTATATAATTGAATTCCCAATAGGATTTTGAAATATATTAACAAAGGTATTTACAATGTTGTATTGCTTTGTTTCAAAATTATTCTTTATTATCATTGTCATCATTATACGAAAGGATTGTATGGCAAAAATAATTGTATAAATCGATTCGATTATCGCTATATTCTAAAGATCTCCTTTAATTACCAATTGTGATTTACAACGATTGATATAGTCGCTTTGATTATTTTTATAAAGAAATATTTATTAAAATGGAATAGGCTTTGATTTAATCAATATTGTTTCAATTTTTTGCTAAATACTTTGATTTTATAATGCTTTAATTTTGCGGTTACAATCCATTTTGAATCAATATTCAAATATATGAATTTTAAGATTATGAAAGAATTTCGGTGATAATGATATTGTTGATTTTAGTATTTGTAGAAGATCTATAACTTTAGATTGAATCAAAGATGTAATTATCGATTTATATTTTATTACAATAATTACTATGTTATGTATAATGATAAACTTATTATTTTGTTCATTTAGCTCATCCTCTTATTTATCAAATCAGAAAATGTTATGGAAATCATTTAATCATTAAAGTTCATTTCTAAATCCATATAATTAAGCAATTATAGTACCAATAAAAGTATTAGTTTTGTAATAACTATTTGCTTATTAATACAAACGATTTGAGCGTTTAGTATAATCTATTGTTTAATGTTTTGTATAATTAAGGATTATATTAATATTGTTAAACGCATTGAATTTAGTATACTCTTTAGTATTGATATTAGGCTTAGGAATCTTTATTTGTAGAGTACATAGTTGTTTAATAACTTTGTTAAATATAAATGGCGAAAAAGATCTTTTAAATGTATTCCTTTTTATAAAAAGCAATATTGTATCTCCCTCTTTGTTATTAAGAATCGAATGATCATTCGATTTATTATTTTCGAGAATATTATTTAACGTTAATGTTAATGGTCTTAATAGAATCGCTAATTCTCTATAATCAGAGTCTATACAAGCCTTCTATAAATTAATCATTTTAAACAGGCTTTTATTCTTTGTTATAAATACAGCCAATGGGGATCTTGGTTTATTAGGAATTAGTATTGATTCGTTAATTTCTATAACTATATCGAGATTTAACAAAGTATTATATTTATTATTATAAATTGAGATAAATAGTGAGGATTTTATCATTAGATTTTTTTGACTTTTTTGATTTTCAATCACTTTTGAGGTCGAAGATTTAAAATGTTTATAATTAAAATCAGAAGTATACGCGGTTTCGAGCTTTTTTTGTACAGGTCCTCTAGTAAGTTTATTATTTATGTTCTCTAAAATGATACTATCTAGTGATTCTATTTATTGAATATCCAGTTCGATAACCAAATCTTTGATTATTTGAATTAATATAGTGTTAATAATTTTGCTATGAAGATTGTTTTTATAAACAAATCTTTTATCGAATTTGATATTTCGTGTAATAATAACTTTATTGAGTATAGGGATTCAAATACAAAAAATTGCTATAGCAAGAATATATTTGATCAAATATTCAATATATATTTGCGGGTTAGTTTTATATTATTTTATTTTAATCTTAGCTTTTCTTTTTTTGTTCAAAAGATATATATAGCAATTATATTTATATATCACATTTCAATTGAAACGAAGATTATTAATAATCTTTTGTAATAGCGATGGTAAATACTACCTGTAATATTGCTTAAACCAGGAATTAATTACTTTGTTAGAGCATTTTCAACTTTTTGTTTTTAATAGACTAATGTTATATAGATATATAGCAACAAAAGTAGCCTTTATCTATATCTTATCCAGCAATTCAATTGAAATACGCATTTTAATTTGTTTAGTAATGATTTCTTGCTTTGCGCGTTTTACTTTTTCGTTAGGTTTATGCATAAGGGAAAAGGAGAGTTCAAGTTTTATACTTTTTTCGAAGATCTATCTCTCGAATGCAATATTATCTTTGATCTTTATTATAAATGTATTATTGTTTTGCTTAATTATTACAATATAAAGATTATATTTGCGATAGATCTATACAATAAAGTTCTTTAAAACTTTAGAAATTTTATTATATATCTTTTGGATTAATGTAGAGATAAAGATCTTTCTATTGTATATATCTTTGATTATTAGCAATTATAATACTTTGTTATAAGTATAGAGAAAATTGAACAAATCCTATTGAATTTTATAAAAAGGTTTAAGTAATTGATAATCACTAAGTGAATATAAAACAATCTGTTTAATATATGTGCATAAATAGTTGATGTATTCCATCCAAGTAATTCCTTTGATCTGTACTTCTTTAACCATTCTAATTAAATATTTCAATGTTTCTTTGCCAAAATGCTTTAATTTTTTATATTACAAATTGTTTAATTTTAATCAAGGTTTTATTGTTTCGCATATTCGAAAAAAATGCTTATTGATTTTTTGGTTTTTAATAAGCACTATAATATTTATACTTATAAGAAGATTAGATTTATTAGAGTAATTGAAACGAATATTATATTCTAAAAAGATAAAATTATATTTTCTAATGTATTAAATAATAATAGTACTATTAATTTAATCGTTAATCCTAATAGTAACATCAAATCCATCAAATCAAGCATTTTTGTTACAAAAAAGGGTTTTGGATATAAAATTAGTATAAAAACCAAGAACAAACACAACATTAGTTAACATAAAATCTGCATTATTTAGCAAAATTCTTTTGATTATCCTTTTGTTACGACCAATTATTAGCAAGCTTAATAATCCTATTTCGATGTAATTCGAAATATCGCTAAGAATGTATTTTTTGTTTACTAAAAAGCTAACATTGTTAACAATATGCATAGCATTACAATTATCCAACAAAGTACAATTTGCTAGTATATGTGTGGATGTAATTATAAATGTAGCAAAAACGCTAATATACTTGTTCGGGTCGATAATGCAAAAAGTAATGTTGTAGAGATCTTTTCTTTGTAAAGATTCATAAGATTGATTAGTTTAAATAGTAGAAAACCATTCTTTTTTGAATAGAATGCTTTGAAAATTGTTATATTTTTTGTTTTTGATATGTTCGTTGATTTCTTTAATTTGCTTTTTACTAATAATCCGAATGGGTTGTTCAATGCATTTATCGGTAAAGGCTAGTTCAACTATACGATATTTGTTCGATTTATAACGATGGTTTGGATTAACCGATTAATTTTCTTTACAAGGATAATGTTGAATAGTGTTGTTAACGTTGTTGCTTTTCGATTGTTACTTTGATCTGGATGGTTATTGGAATTTTAATTCTTAAATAGCGAAGGATCCTTTTGGTAATGGATTACAATTTATTCGATTAATATCATTAACAAAAAGATTACCGTATTATTTTAAAGTAATAATATAATATTCTTTTTTGTTTTTAGTATTTAAAATAATTAATTGTTGCTTCAACCAATTTGGGGCTAGTTTGTTAAATGCTTTCAAGAATTGTTTATATCCACGGATTCCTTTGATTTCTAGAAGATCGTAGGCCAATGCTTTAGTGTAAAGTGATTTCTACTTTTTATATTATTTAATTAGATCGATTTGTTTATTGCATGTATTATTCAAATGATCGATATATTTGGTTTGAATAGTCTTTAGGATTATTGAATTAATAAAAGCAATTTTTATGTATAAGTAAACAATGATTTGTTTTAGAGTATGGTTTTATATAGCATTTTAAGAGATTTCTAAAACATAAAATAAATCGATTGTAAATATAATTTAATCGAATATATAGCGAAAGTTATTATGATTTTGGTTATATTTATTTTTTTGAGTTTTGTAAATCTTCTTTATAAATAAGAAAGTTTTTGAAAGATCCTTTAGTGTAATAGGAATAGGATCCGCAAAGAGTTTAGATTTAAATATTTCATCCATTTCGATATTAGTATTAGCATATCGATTATAGACTTCAAAATCTATAGCATATTGATTATGGCGTTTACGATTCTTTTTAAAAATTATAATATTTATAGAAAAGGTTTAAAGTGGATTAGCGCTTAACCAATTACAAAATTGGTAATTGGAAGAATCAAGGGTATCCGGATCAATATTGTTCCAAATATACTTAAAACAGTTAACGTTTTTGAATAATAAATATCAAAAGAACCAATCCGTTTAACTATTGAAAATGATATTTGATATAATAAAAAAAATAATTCTAAAAAATAGAAGAAGTATAATAAAAAATGATTAGGAATTAAAAGGAAAAAAGAAGTTATATAATATCGATATTCGAATTGTAATTGTTGCAAAGATTTCAAATACAAACCAAGCTTATAACTATTACAGAGGATAGTTACAAATATATAATGAAATGATATTAGAAAAGGATAAAGATATAAATATAAAATAGTAATTATATTATTGTTTATTCTTTTAAATACAAAATCCATCCTTTTCTTATATATTATATATAAATGATTATATATAATAATATATGATTATTATATAGTTTAGTAATTATAAAGATTTACAATACTTTGATTTATAATATCGGTATAAATCATTGTATTTTTGTATACAAGGTTTGGATCCTTATAGAACAATGCGTTATATTGCTTTTAGCTTTGTAGATCAAAAAGCGATTAGTATTTTTATGCATCTACTAAAGTAAAGGCTAAAAGCTTTTAATGATTCTAATTTCGACAATCCCAAAGAGATTAGTAAACTTATGCTTCTATTGCTGGAAGATCCTTAAGAGCACTATGTTCGGTAAACATATACTTCGATAAAGCATGTGCTTCAACAAGCACGTGCGTACTACGCATTTAGCGTGACAAATAATAATATTAAACTTTTCCGATTTGAGATAACTTATTTCGATTGTATAATCCTTTTGATTTTCCTTTATAATCATTTCTACGATCATCTTTTCCATCGCGATTGTTTCGTTTTCCTTTATTTAAGGATTCTATAACAAATGCAATAGTTTTAATTGATTCTTTAATCTTTTGAAAAAGCGTTACAGCTTTTTTTAAAGTGTTATTTATCAAACTAACGTAAATATAAGTTATTGTTTACGTTTTGAAAATAGATATATATGCTAAAAACATATCTTTTATTATATTCTTTATAATTGGTTTGGGACTATCAAAAAATACCTTCTAATATATTTGTAGTCTTTGAAAAAACGCTTGAATAAGTCCCCTACCCTACATTCGGGCCGCCCCCCCATTTGGGCCACCCTTTTACACCAA
>NGKF01000022.1:63668-94018 GCA_002162555.1 Monilinia aucupariae | reverse complement strand
TTTGGTGTGAAATGGTGGCCCAAATGGGGGGGTGGCCCGAATGTGGGGTAGGGGACTTAGTTTTGTTTTTATAATCAAATTTCTTTTTAAAAAACGATCTTTTTATATTTGTTATAAAGAATAAATTAAGAATTCGATTGTATATTAACAACGTTTTTCATATACTAGTAGGGTTATTACGATCTTGATTATCTTTAATCATATTACAATAGTGTCACGCTAAGAGCATGAGGCACGTGATAATCACGTGTTCATAGAACACTGTGATCCCACGTGGGCCTCGGATCTTCCGGGAGTAGGCGCATAGGCACCCTACTTACTTTTCGATCAACCAGAGCTAGAAAACTCCGAAGCGTCAAGAGCTTGGTATACTATTAATTGAGCAAGTTTCTAAGGTTAATATAAACGCTTTATGCGTTATTATACTAATGTAATATTGGATTTTCTTAATTAGTATATTAGTCTCTTTTAGAATCATCTAGATTTATAATTACTAGTATACTATGATATCAAAGATCATTATACTATAAATCTATAATATCATAAATCATCATATTATAAATCTTTAAGATCTCAAAATCAAATAATAATCACATGGAATCATATAAATATGAATATATTAAAAATGAAGGGATCTTGTATTATAGAAGATAAACAATAATATAATCATTGTTTTATATATATATTTTTATTCTTTTTTAATATTATTTTATTATATATTCGTAGTTATTCTCCGTAATAGTTATAAGCTCGATTTGTACTCGAAATCTTTGTAACAATTATAATTCGAATATTGATATTATACAACTTCTTTTTTCTTTTTAATTTTTAATCATCTTTTATTACATTTTTATTATTCTTAATCATCCTTTTTATTATATCAAAAATCATTTTGAATAGTTAAACGGATTAATTCTTTTAATACTTATCCTTCAAAAACGTTAATTGCTTTAAATACATCTAGAACAATATAAATTTAAATTCCTTTAATTTTTCTAATCTTTTATTTCGTGATTAGTTAAATATAGAATTATTTCAAACTCTTAATATACATTATATAATTTTTGAAGAAGATTGTAAACGTTAATATAAATATGCAATGGATTTGAAAGCTTATAATCGATATACTAATCTTAATATTGAAATGGATGGAATGTTTAAGTCCGAGTTTTCTACGGATCCTATCTTTGCAACAATCGAAAATCTTTTATTGATCTATTTGCTTATAGAAAAGATTTATAGGATTTAGAAAAGTAAATATGATCAAAATTATAGCAATTTTCATTATATATTCGATTGGATTATATCAACCATCAATTTATTCTATACTTTGAAAATCTTTTAGAAAACTATACAAAACCGGATTTTGAAACAAATCATTATTTAATTACGAATGAAGATTGTTTTTATCAATTCAACAATCCTAAGAACCATTCAAACTAAATATATCGATTATTTAAACAATGCCTACATTAATAAAATAGATCCAATAAAATAATATAAAAAGTAAGAATCTTTTTATACCCAAGTTTTAATCTATAATCTTTTGGAGATTTAAAGAATCCGCGAATATAAACAATTCTTGGAATTATTAAACAAATTTACGTTTAATTGGTTAAAATAATAATTAATTATTTTGAACATCGAAGATAAGAAAGAATGCTATATTATTACCCTAGAACAATATAATAGTCTTTTTGCTGATTATACAGATTGTATAGTCTGTAACCCTTTATTAAAAGGATCCTTCTTTATCCTTGAATTTGTATTTCAATAAACTACCGGATCTAAAAAGATCAAAAACGCTATTCAATACTGTCCCTATAAAAATAATCAATCAATTGGATATAGTTATTGTTTTAAGCTAGAAAAGTACTAAACTATTGAACTAGTTTTTACTGATAAATACGTTGAACAATTTATTCGAGCTATTTTTGAAAAGCAAACTAAAGAGATCAATGAATGTATCAAAAAAAAAAGATTCAATAATCTTCAAAACATTCTATCCAAGAAAGGTTGAATCATTAATATTCAGGCCATTCAACTTTACAGATCTTTACAAAGAAAGGATCTCTACAATATTACCTTTTGCATTATTAACCCGAACAAGTATATTAGCGCTTTTGCTATACTTATAATCATTTCCACGCATATATTGACAAATTATACTTTATTGGATAATTGCAATGCTATATATATTATCAATAATGCAAGTCTTTTAGTAAACGGAAAGTATATTCTTAACGATATCTTGGATTATATTAAAGCAGAATCATTAAGTTTGCCAATAATTGGTTGTAATGATAGAGTAATCAAAAGAATTTTGCTAAATAATGCAGATCTTACATTAACTAATATTGCGTTTATTCTTGATTTTTATACTAATCTTATATCCAAAACCTTTTTTTGTAACAAAAGTGCTTGGTTTAATGGATTTAATACTATTATTAGAATCGGCGATCGAATTAATAATATTATTATTGTTTAATGCATTAAAAAGCATAATCTTATCTTTTTAAAATATAACATTCGTTTTAACTACTTTAATAAATCTAATCTTTTTGTAAGCATAAATATTATAATATTTACCGAAAACCAAAAGATCAACAAGCATTTCTTTTGAACATACGAAACAATAAAACCTCGATTGGAATTAAGCGATTTGTAGTATAAAAGATTAGGGTATTTTGGTAAAAAAATATTGGAATACTTAGTTAAAATAATTAAAGAAATATAGATCAAAGGAATTACTTAAATGGAATATATCGATTGTTTATACATATACACTAAATAGATTGTTTTACGTTTACTTAATAATTATCAATTATCTAAACCTTTTTATAAGGTTTAATAGGATTTGTTCGATTTTCCTTGTTTTTATAACAAAGTATTATAATTGCTAATAATCAAGAATATATATAATAAAAAAATCTTTATCTTTGCGTTAATCCAAAAAACGCATAATAAGGTTTCTAAAGTTTTAAAAAACTTTATTACGTAGATCTACCGCAAATATAATCTTTATATTGTAATGATTAAGCAAAACAATGATATATTTATAATAAGGATTAAAAATAATATTATATTCAAAAAATAGATTTTCGAAAAAGGTATAGAACTTAAACTTTCCCCTTCCCTTATATATAAACCTAATAAAGGAGCGGAACGTATAGGATAAGAAATCATTACTAAACAGATTAAAATGTGCATTTTAATTGGATTACCGAATAAAATATAAGTAAAAGCCGCTTTTGCTACTATATACCTTTATAACATTAGTTTATTGAAAGCAAAGGGTTGAAAATGCTCTAACGAAATGATTAATTCTTGGTTTAAATAATACTATAGATGATACTCATTGTTGTTGTTATAAAAGATTATTAATAATCTTTGTTTCAACTAGAATGCGATATATAAGTATAATTGCTGTGTATATCCTTTAAATAAAAAAAAAAAGCTAAGATTAAAATAAAATAATATAAAATTAACCCGTGAATATATATTAAATATTTGATTGAATATATTCTTACTACAATAAATTTTTGTATTTGAATCTTTGTACTCAATAAAGTTATCATTATACAAAATATTAGATTTAATAAAAGATTTGTTTATAAAAACGATTTTTGTAGCGAGATTGTTAACATTATACTAGTCCAAGTGATTAAAGATTTGATCGTTGAATTGGATATTCAACAAATAAAATCGCTAGATGGTACCATTTTAGAGAACGTAGATGATAAACTTACTAGAGAATTTATATAAAGAGAGTTTGAAACTATATACATTTTTGATTTTAATTATAAACACTTTAAATCTTTAACCTTAAGGGTAATTAAAGATCAAAAGAATCAAAAAAATCTAATAATAAAATCCTTATTATTTACTTCAATTTATGATAATAAATATAGCACCTTGTTAAATCCCGATATAATTATAAGAATTAACAAATTAATACTAGTTTCTAATGAACCAAAATCTTTATTAATTGTATTTACAATATAGAATAAAAACCCGCTTAAAGTAATTAATTCATAAAAAGTTTATATGAACTCTAGTTATAAAAAATCAATAATTCCATCAAGATCATTAATATTAACGTTAAATAATATTCTTAAGAACAATAAATCGAATAATTACTCGATTTTTAATAATAAGGAGGGAAATACAATATTACTTTTTATAAAAAAGAATACGTTTAAAAAATCTTTTTTGCTATTTATATTTAACAAAGCTACTAAACGGCTACGTACTCTATAAATAAAGATTCCTAAGTTTAACATTAATATTAAAGAGTACATTAAATTCGATACGTTTAATAATATTAATATGGTCCTTAATTATATAAAGCATTAAACAATAAACCATATTAAATGCTTAAATCGTTTGCGTTAATAAGCAAATAGTTATTACAAGACTAACACCTTCATTGGTATTGTAATTGCTTAATTATACAGATTCAGAAATGAACTTCAACAATTAAATGATTTCTATAACATTTTCTAGCCTAATAGATAAAAGGATGAGTTAAATAAACAAAATAGTAAGTTCATCATTATATATAACGTAATAGTTGTTATAATAAAATATAAATCAATAATCACATTTTTGATTTAACTCAAAATTACAGATTTTCTACAAATATTAAAATCAATAGCATTATTATTATTAATGTAACGCTTATGCCGTAAAAGAGCTGTTTAGAACAGGGTCAATAAAGTTCTTAGAATTTATTACTATTTGACTATGCTACAAAGAAAAGACTGTTATATATATATGAACCGCATAGGCAGAACATATACACAATATATACTCGCTAATCAAGCACGTAAACCGTAACGTCGTATATATGCATCGAAATGTTTACTATACTAGCTGAGCAACAAAAACGTAACATTACCCCTTCTTTTAGTAAAACTCGTTCTCGAGCGATTATCCGTTAATAATCCTATATTATACTTTATATAGCATTTACCAATTAGTTAAATCAAGCAAAAAGCGTTTATTGTAAGCTTTGTATTTATTATTGCAAAGTATATAGTTGTATTTGCTTATTCCTAAGCGGCAGCGTATATATAAACATTTCGCAACAAAATAAATGTCTATTCAACACTTCGAAACGGCAAAATAGTGCTTATATTGAGAAAGCATATAACAAAAGCTTTTTTCCATTGTAAATCTAAATCTATATCCAAATTACTTCAACTTCTTTATCAAATTCATTGCTTTTTAAGTATATCTTCCCACACCAGTAAATCGAACAATTCTACACCAAGTATAACAAAAGGGTTGTTGAATAGAAGCTTTACCAAAAGGTAAAGGCAATATAAAAATGCAACGAATGTGTAAGCGGCATTAACGACGAAACAATCGAAATTAAAAGCGTTTATTGTAATCAAGGTTTCTTTTTCTTTTTTTTCTTTTTTAAAGCAAAATTACAAAAATAATAAAAAAAATTAAATAGCGAAAAGCGATGATGATTTCAATAAGCAAGATTTTCCAATTGATTTTGTAGGTTGATTTTCCTTTTCCTTTTGGGTATCAAATCGTAACATTAATTTAGCACAACAATAGTATGCATTCGAGCATTTGAATCGCTAATACAAGATTTTATTGATAAGGGTTCTCCACGACAAAAGGCTGCGTTGAAACATCAACAACAACAACAACAAAACCAGGTATCGACGACGAAACAACAACAACAACAACAACAGAATCGGGCGTTTACGATGCCGTATATACGAAGTTGCTTTGCGGGGAACTCGGAGGGGAAATGTTATATTATGCCGAGGCAAAAAGAAGAGCTTTGCCTTCTTTGTTATAATTAAAGGCAAAAGTGTAAAAAGGTTCCGAAGGGTCAATTATTAAGCGATTTTCTGAGATATTGCAAAACATTGTCGATTTATAAACAAAGAACGAAAGTAAGTTATTTCTTTTTTTGATTGTTTTTTGCAATATTGTTAACAAAGGAATAGATGACTTTGCAAACGGAGCTTAAATATAAATTCTCGAAGAAGGTGTTGAGAGGAATTCTGGCGAAAAAGGAAAGGGAGCGTATGAAGAGGATCTACGAAAAGGAGTTGAAGAGATATCGGATACGCAAAAAGCTTGGACAAAAAAAAAAGCGCGGGCAAACATTGAAAAAGATAGCTTTGAAGCTACGATTAAAGGCTGAAGCTTTTTAAACGATATCTTGTTTCAAATGAATAATATTTTTTTCTTCTTTTTTGGTAGTTTTGTTTATTCTTTGATTAAATAAAGTAATAAGGGTTAATCATTCTATATTTACTTTAGAGATTTTTTCTTTTTTTGTACTATATCGAAAATCGCGTTACTTTAATTGGTATTAGTAATAATAGCGATAATTTGATATAATACAAAGATTTTTTTGAATAATCGTAACTACAAAATGGTTTGAAAAAAACATATTCGATTAGCGGCGGATATGGGTTTATTATTATCAGTGTAATTGTAATCGTTTTTTTCATTTTTATAAAGTTTAATCCATTTAAGCAATAAAACAAAAAGATCGGGCAATGTAGAATTTGTTTAATGAAAGTTATATAATTTGTGAAAGGCAGTTTTCAAATCAAAGGTAGGGTATTAAGTAAAATCGACGTTAATATTAAGTCAAGAGATACAATATTGTAAAGAATTGCAAATCTTTTTGATAACAAAAACTTTCTTTATTTTCTATTCAAAATCATTAGTAATATTAATAAGCGGCAAAAGCTTTTGAATTTAACCAAAGAAAGAATTGTTGTAGACTTTTTGGAGTTTATTAAGCGAAAATACTAAATATATTTTTATAGTAACAAGAAATTCGAGGCGAAAGAAACTATCTATTCAATTTATAATCTTGAATCGATTTTGAATAGAATAGTTAAGCTTTTTGAAAGATCGCTAAATAAGGTAGTTCTTTATATTCAACTATACATAATCTCCGATATCGAAGTTTACAATACAACAATGCAAATTAATAAATTGGATTATTTTCTTTTAAATTCGAAGAATATCTTCTTTAACGCAAGCAACAACTATTTGATTACGTTCAACGAATTTGCAAGCATTTTGAACGTTTACGTTTCTTGTTAAAAAGCTATCCTTAATATCCCAATCCCAATTATTATATAAAAAGTAATCGTAAAGAACCTTGAAAAGCGATAAGCCTTCGAAAGATTTGTATGGAAGGGTAAACTGAGCATAATCCATTATAAACAAGAATTCTGATTAATCGTTTTGATAATAATTAACGAATAGGTGTAAACATTGTTGTAAATATTAATTATAAATCTCCGTTTAATTATTTGTTTGAGGATAATAAACAATGAAAAACTTGATATTAATATTTAGCAATCGATTAAATTTTTGTCAAAACTTTGAAATAAATTGAGGATTTTTATCCGATACAATCGATTTAGAGGCTCCGTAATATTGATAGATATAGTACAAGTAAAGCTTGGCTTGCTCATATAAATCAATTTCTTTGTAGCAAGGAATGGAAATGGTTTGTTTTGTTAATCAATTGATAATTACAAAAACGTTGTCGTAATTATATTTGTTTTTATTAAAACTATAATAGTTTATAATAACGTTTTGCCATACTTATTCAAAAACAAAAAGCAAATGTAGCAAATCGGAAATATAATTTTGCAACATAGAATTGCGTTTGCAAATATAGCAATTGCATATATATTAAGCAATTGTTGTAAATATACTAAACTAGTAATATTGTTTTGATAACAAAAAATAAATCTTTTTGATTTTAAAATATATTGTAGAAACTGAATTATAAGCTTTTCAAATAAGGAATATACAAAAGTTTTTCGAATCGGGTATTACTAAACAATTATCAAATAATAATAAACCGTTTTAAAAAGCGAAATATTTATAGCTTTTAAATACCTCGATTTGTAAAGTTTGTAAACTATCAAAAAAGCAATTAATATCGAAAATGCGATTAATAATATTGAAATAAAAAGCAATAAAAACTAGGTTTATAATAGATAATGCATTATTGTTAATCTTTTTTCTTAAATCGTTCTGTATAATCCTTGTATCGATTTGATTGTTTTTTATAAGCTATTGGAAGCGATTCTTCTTTTTCGTTTGATTCTGTATATCGAGCTTATCAATGCAATATGTAAAGGTATCGGCAAAGAGATTGTTTTTGCCGGGATAGTACATAATAACAAAATTGTAATCAACTAGCAATTCGGCCCATTGAACTTATTAAATATTCAAAGCTTTAATGATTATAAAGTATTTCAGAGCTTTGTAATCTGTATAGACTCGAACTTGATGAAGAAAACCAGCTAGTTTTGATTTCCAATGGCCAAAAGAGTGTATTATCGACAATATCTTTTTGTTGTGAACCTTGTAGTTCAATTCAACAAGAACTATAATCTTAAAGAAGTATACTACAAATAACCAATCGTTACTATACTTTTGAAAGAGTATATTAGCAATTATTTTATCCGAAGCGTTGGTTTCAAATATACAAAGAAAATTATAATCGTAATATTAAAGCAAAAAAGCAAAAATAAACTTTTGTTTCAAAACATTAAACACATTATAGTACAAATCGTCGAAATGAAACAAAGTATTGGTTTTAGTAAACTTTGTCAAAAGTTTAGTTATAATACCATAGTTTTTGATAAAACAACAATAGAAATTGCAAAAACTAAGGAATGATTGGATTTTTTTGATGGTTATAAAGTACGTTCAATTCTTAACTACTTTTACCTTCTTTAAATCAATTTCAACATTTTCGATAGAAATAATAAATCCAAGATATTTGGTACATTTAACATTGAATTTATACTTCTTGAGATTGGCCTAAAAGTCAACGGCCTCGAATTAAACCAGGATTAGTTTAACTTAAGTTTGATAATCTTTTTCGTTTTCAAAGTAAATCAAAATATTGTTAAGATAAGCAATGCAAAACATGTTTAAATAATCGAAAAGTATATTGTTCATATATCTTTAATAAATTGCTAAATTGTTTGTAAAGCTAAATAGTACAACTTTACATTTGTAAAAATTATAATGTGTATAGAACATAGTATATTCTTTAAAAATAGAATCCATTTTGATTCGATAAAAGGCTTAACGGATATCAAGCTTTATATAAATCTTCGCATCGGCGAAGCGTGCAAATGTTTCGTCGATCAAAAAGAAAGAATATCGATCCTTGCAAATAAAAGAATTCAACAAACGAAAATCGATACAAAATCGAAATGCACCATTAGCTTTTCGAATAAATAAAACGAATATTGCATAAAAAGCTTAGCTAAACTTTATAAATCCTTTAATTAAATTATCAATTAAGTATTCTTTGATGATTTTTAATTGTTTCAACAACATTTTATAAAGTAGACTATATCTCAAAACTTTTTCCTTTTCATTTTTTAATATAATTTTGTGATCGTATAGATGGTAAAGTAGTAATACATTCGAATCGGTTTTGAAAAAGGCCTTTTGAAAAGCTTTGTATATCGAAAGAATTAAAGGTTTTTTGTTAACGGTAATAAAGGCGTTGTTTAAATATAATTAAAATCCAATATACTAGTAGGCGTTTATAGCAATTAGAAGCTAATTTTTTTGGTTCTGTTTTTATCGATGTTTTTGTATAACAACTTCGATATTATTGATAATAATAGCGAAAAGCTTGTTGTGCTTGTATCTCTTGTACAAAAGTTCAAATTGTATAAATGTAAAAGTATAAATATCGATAGTATTGAATAGAAAATAAAATAGCAATTTGTAAAGTTTCTATAGCTTTGCAATATAAGCTTTTTTGAATAGTTGTTGAAAAGCTTTTTTAAATGTTTGTTAAAAAGAAAGAAGAAAAGAAGAATTGAGTTTCTTCGCAAATATAGGATCAAAGAGTTGTATCATGGATATAGTGATAGATTTGAGCTAAGCGTTTCGTTGTTGCCAATAAACATCGAACTTGTTGTTTTTTCGATTAACGTTTTATTGTACAAATCGATTAATCTTTTTTTATTTCAAATTACTTTTCGAAAACAATAGGTTTTAACTCAAAAAGTATATAAATAGTTGTTCTAAAGGCCATTCGAGGTATCGATTAAAGCAATCGAGCTTTGTTTGCAACTTTGAAAGCTATGATTTACTTAGTATAATATTGTAAAAATCTAAGTTTGTAATAAAAAATAGAACGAATAATTATTCTCAATCATTAATCGAGAGATTAAGAAAAATGTAATAAATGATAACGCGATTTTATATATCGTTGTAATCTTTAACGCCAATAGAAGTTTTAAATAAATAATAACGTAGTTTAAACAATGGAAATAAGAAAGTAAAGAATATAATATCAATGAAAGCGTATTCGTTTACTTTAAAATTAAGGAAAGTACTCGATCTAAAAAAGTATTCGTTTTTAGAAAAGATACAAAATAGAGTTATAGTTTAACTTTTTATTAGTTTGGTTAAATCGAGGAATTGTATATCTTTAATAACATTTAAAAAGAAATCTTTGTTTAAACGCTTACTTTTAAACGAATATTTTCCGCTTAACATATTGATTCAATATCTTCAATATATATCTAGAGATTGAGATAATCTTTAATATTGTAGAAATCTTTAAAGGATTCGTTGTTAATAGTAATAATGAAATCAATAAGGATATTCGCTTTTATTTTATAAAAGCTTGTTCGCAATGTTTGAAAACAAGCTTTGGGAGTAGAGAAAAAAGCGGCGTTTCAAATAAAGACTTCGAGGATCGGATTTTTAAAAATTCTAATATATCTTGCCGGGGTGTTATGTAACGAATAGAACAGTTTGGGCTGGGCATATTGAATTATACCAATACTAAGATAGTTAGCGTTTTGATTCGTTTGGAGAGGGTAGGTCGACGTTGTAATAGATGGCTTTTTGGTAGAAATAAGTTTTCGAGAAGTATAATATCTATTTCTTTTTTATATAAAAACCTTGTTTTTATTAACCTTGATTAGTTTGTTGGTTAGCTTTTTTGTAGTAAAATAATTGTTTTTGTGAAAAGTTATAGTTCGAACTAAATAATCGAAAATCTTGTTTTCGAGATCTCTAAATAGTTAAGTATTGTTAATGATCTTGGCTTGAATTGCCAAAAGTTTAAAAGTTTTATATTATTCTAAAAAGTAGCTATATCGAATGGAAGAATTGTTAAGTATTTTCCAATAATTGTATTAGGTATAAATATATTCAATCTTTGCAAGATTGTTGTAAATTGCAGCTAATTAGCGTATTAGTTCTATACTAATAAAACAAGGAACTTGTATATACAACGCATAAAGATGCTTTTGGGCTTTCAACTCTATCTAGTTTATAATGTAGGCATATTAGGCCGTTTTTGAATCGAAAGTATTGGTATACAAATCGAAGTATTCAAAAACAAATATACTTTACAAACTTGTTTGGGGTTCTATATTATCGTTTAGCTTTTTGATAAAGTTAGTTATTTTAGAATAATACAAACGAGTAAAGTAAAGGGAATATAAAGGGTTTGGAGAGTTGTATTTGCGAACGAAAGATTGATCACTTTTAGCGCAATAATTATTACTAAATTCGGAAAGCGAAAAGCTAAGGGCAAGGTTGTTAAAGTTATCGATTTATAATCTCCTTGAAGTTCTTTTACAACTTTTGCGAGATTGATATCGTTCTTTTGCAATAAAGTATTAATTAGTTTTAGTGAAAGAAAGAATTGTTCTAAAAAGAAAAAAGTTGAAAAAAGAAATAACAAAAGCAATATTACATACAATCTCATTGCGTAGTTAATCAATTTCTATAATTTGAACTAGAAAAATCTTTTGTATAGTGTATTCGCTTTTATAATTTTAAAAATCGAGGATACGCAAAATAAAATCGTAAAGGGTACTTTTTGGATTGAAAGCAAATCGTAAAGAAAGCATTGCTTTTTGTTTCGTTTTTTTACCTTTTCCTCAACTTTAATTTTAAGTAATTATATTAATAGCAAATCTAGAAGTAAAACGGGGAATTGGTAGTATGGATGTAAAGCTTATTAGCACAATATTTTGGCTAAAAAACGCAATAATATCAATATTGAATTTGCCAAAAAAAGAACGAAGTATATCGAAAAGAAAAGAAAAACAAAAGGATTTCCGAAAGTAATAAAAAGTATATCGCTGTTAGATTAGATCTAATATTGATCTTTTTTTTATAAATAGATGGTTTCGTTGTTTAAGAGTATTTTTAAAAAGGTATTATCGAAAGAGATATTCTTTTAAACAGCCATTAGATAGTTTGGACGATTTGATATTTGAGTAGTAAATAATGTAACGTTTATGCTATAAAAAAACTATTTAGAACAGAGTTAATAGAGTTTTTAGAATTTACTACTATTTGACTATACTACAAAGAAAAGATTGTTATATATACATGAACTATATAAGTAGGACATATGTACAGCATGTATTCGCTAATCGAGCATATGAACCGTAACGTCGTACACGTGCACCGGAACGTCTGCCATGCCAGCCGGGCAGCGGAAGCGTGACAATTAAGATTCTTTCATAATTTTAGAACTCATATATTTAAACATTGGTTCAAAATAGATTATAACCGCGAAATTAAAGTACTACAGAATCGAAGCATTTAGCGAAAGATTGAAACAATATCGATTAAATCAAAGCTTATTCCATTTCAATAAATATTTATTTATAAGAATAATCAAAGCAATTATATCGATCGCTGTAGATTATGATTAATAGTTAAAAAAGATCTTCAAGATATAATAACAATCGAATTGATTTATGCAACTATGTTTGTTGTATAATCCTTTCGTATAATAATAACAACGATAGTGAAAAATGATTTTGAAACAAAGTAATATAATGTTATAAATATTTTCGTTAATGTATCTCGAAATCCCATTAGAAATCCAATTATATACCATATACCAAATAAGTATAAAATACCTAATAAATCCATCACTTTCGATTATACGCTATATGGCTTAAAAAACTCCCCTACATTTTGGTATAAAGAGTTTATAAATATATTTACCAACCTAAAAATAGTAAAGTATAAAGAAGAGCTTTGTATTTTTATATTTTTTGATTTCTATATATTCATTCTATTCTTTATTAACAATATTCAGGTGATCTATTACAAAAAGTATAAATGTTAAAAAAATCAAATAGTTAATAGAATCAAAACTAAATATAAATTTAAAGATCTTGGCGATATTTAATGGTTTCTAAGGATTCGAATTATTAGAAATTAACAACTTAAGAAATTGTAATTAACATATGATATTTATATCAATAAAATCGTTTACAAATTTGGTTTTATAAAGGGAAAAGCAATTATATCATTTTTAATCATGGTATTCAAAAAAAATAAGGATATAGCTTTTTTTTTAAAAATAAAAGAATATTAAAAAAAAGTTAAATCAATTTTATATTCGACCATAATAATTAAAACCGATTTAGCGTTTCTTTCCTCCAAACTAAACGAATATAGTATTAACCCTTCAAAGGATCATTTTATAGTAGCAAATTATTGTATTGTATATTTATATGGATCTTAGTATTTCTTTATTTGCTATAGGGATAATTATATATCTCAAATGATAATTTTTTCAAATACTTCCTTTGTAAATAATATGATTATTTGAAGATCTTTTTAAAGCTATGTAATTATATTGTATAATGATACCATTGTATGGAAAGCTATAAAATAAGATATAGTTATTACTTCGATTACGAAAGCAGAACTTTTAAATGTAGAAAAATTAACCAAAGAAGCAATAACAATATTAAGGTTTTTAAAAAAGATTAAGATATTAGTAAAAAAGCTTGTTAATATCTTTTATAACAATACTTAAACGATCCAATTAATAATTGATAAAAATGAAAAAATTTTTATTAAATTTAAACATATAGATATTTAAAATATATGGCTTTGTTAAAAATATGCTAATAAGCGATTTTTGATTATGTATTTACTAATTACCGATATACTGGTAAATAAACTTACTAAGAATCTTACTAGATAGAAGTTTGAACACTTTGTTAAACTAATCAATATGCAAGATACTAAGGATCGAATTACAAAGGTTATCGAATGATCGGTAATTATGTGGTATTTAAACAAAATTAATATTACTATAGTACTCCCTTTATACCCTACTACTCCAATCCCCAATCTCTATTTCTATTTTAAAGAAGTTTATCTTTAAACAACCTTTTCATTATCACTATTACCCATCTTTTTTTCTTTTCTTTTCTTTTTCATTTTTGCCGCTACAAAATAGTTTTTTAAAATATACCCACTTTTAAAAGAATCCGCTTTCAATACAAATATACCCCGTACCAATTCCAAAGCTATTTAAAAATTAATATACTTTAAAACGCTTTGAAAAACAATTTGAAAACGTTTCACTTTTTATAATTATATAATTAACAATTATAATATAAAGCAAAAAAAAGATATTATACTTTTCCATCATTACTAGTTTTCACAACCAAAAAATCATTTGCTATTATATACAAATGTATTAACAAAAACCGATATACATATATAAAACATTAATAATATTAAGCTTTTTGAAAATCCGCGTTTTTATAGTAAATCCTATTTTCTTATTTAACGATTAACGATTTTATATATTGTATATATAAATAAAGATTCTTTGACTTTTTAAACCGAGTCTTTTTGGTAAGGGTATAGGAAGTTGAGGTAAAAAAAGGAATAAAAATGGAAGATATTATTTCAAAACGCTTACTCTTCGATTTATTACTATATTCAACTTTTAAAGGATTAAAACTAAAATCTTTATCAAAATCCTATAAAATATAAATAATGTATTACTAAAGTAATTATAGTATTTATTTTTTAATAAAGCAAAGAATCTTTATCCTTATTTTTATTCTAATTTTTATCCTCATTTTTGTTATCATCCTTGCTAAACGAACTGGTTTGGGAAGAACAAGAAGGTAAAGAATCGGAGGAATGGGGAAAAAAAGAATAGAGGGGCGAAAAACGGCGGTAAAAGCGATAAGGAAAGGGAATGGGGATGCGAAAAGGGTATCCCGGGGACAACCCAAAAAGATCTAAAGAAAAAGCAAAAGGAGAAGAAAAAGCAAGAGAAGCAAAAAAAGAAAAAAAAGAGGAAAAAAAAATGTAGCGGCGGGAAGCAGCTAAAGCTTCCCGAATACGAGAAAGATTCTCGGTCCGGGAGTTACGAGCACGGCGAAGCATATTGATATTGTTGATATTGTTGATATTGTTGTAGTTGTTATTGTTGTTGTTGTTGCTAATGCTTGTCCTTAAGGAATTGAAGAATCAAGGGATTAAAATTACGATTAAATACTTATACAATAGAAATCATAACAAAATAACAATACATTACAAAACGATCAAATATAATAAATATACAATGAATGCCTTTAATTATAATCGTTATTATCTATGGAATTAGCGATTTAAGTATCTATGGAATCATATGGAATTACTTATTTATACAACTATTTATAAGGAAATTGTATATATGTTATTAGATTAGTTTTCGTTTGTTTATTTACATCAACAAAGGATTACGCGAATAGCGCAAAGTTATAGATTCATTTATTTTGTTTACTTTGTAGGCAGATTATATACTACATATATGATCTAAAAAGTGTATCACGTTAAAAGTATGAGGCATATGATAATTATATGTTTATAGAACATTGTGATCCTATATAAGCTTCGGATCTTCCAGAAGTAAATGTATAAGCATTTTATCCATTTTTCGATCAATCGGAGTTAGAAAGCTTTGAAACGTTAAAAGCTTGGTATACTATTAATTAAGCAAGTTTCTAAGGTTAATATAAACGCTTTATACGTTATTATACTAATATAGTATTGGATTTTTTCAATTAGTATATTAGTTTTTTTTAGGATTATTTAGATTTATAACTACTAGTATACTATAATATCAAAGATTATTATATTGTAGATTTATAATATTATAGATTATCATATTGTAGATCTTTAAGATCTCAAAGTTAAATAATGATTACGTGGAATCACGTGAATATGAGTATATTAGGAACGGAGGAATTTTGTATTATAGGAAACAAACAACAATATAATTATTGTTTTATACATATATCTTTATCCCTTTCTAATATTACTTCATTATATATTCGTAGCTATTCTCCGTGATAAATAGATATTTGTTAATCCCGTTGTTATAATTAATATAACCTGTTTTACTTTTTTATTATAATCTTTGAATATTATATCAAATTCTTTTTTCGAAACAAATAATGATTTTTGTAGATTTGTTTTTATTGTTCTTTAACAAAATCTTGTAGCTCTTTTTGTTGAAAGCTTTTCAAAAACAGATTGTTTTTCAATTCCAAATACAATGTTTTTGTAGCTAGCTTATACAAAAGCATTTATACAATAACTTTTGTAATTGGCCTAGTTATCGTTGGTGAAAATGACGATAGGGCTTTATTTGGTTATAAAAGAAGTAAAAAAAGTAAATATGTTTGCGTTAAAAAGAGGTTAATAAAAAATGAGGTTTTTGATGAAAATTTCGATAATGAAAATGATGAAAATGATGAAAATGTGATTTTTCCGGCGGAAATAAGTGGAAAAGCGATCGTTTTCTTCGGAAAAGATGTATATTATTGTTTCAATCAATAAGATGATAATCAAATTGCTTCAATGAATATACAACACGAGGTTATAACCTATTGTAATGGTAGAGTGTGTATATTGTCTAATATATTAGAAGTAGCATATGTGTTTTACTGAGTATATGAGGTGGAGACACCTAACTAGGTATAGCGCTACACGTGATTACAACAAGTATAAATACGAGTATTAGATGTTAAGCATCAAATATTAAATACCCGAGAATTTTAGGGGGCGATTTGGGAAAATTAAGCGACTTTTACTCGTACCATCATTTTATATGCTCATAGAAATACTACTTTAATCTCCTCTTACTATATATCTTTAAGTCAAATTTGAATACTATAATATTGAAATCAACGCAAAGGATGATTCTCTCACTGGAAAATCGAATCCATCTATATCTCAATGAAAATAACTAACAATGTCATCTTCCCCTTCCCCTAGTGAATATGTAACTAATCCTCATCATACGATTTTGCCATGAGTCATACACTAGAAATCTCTTTTTTACCATTTATATTCTCGTCATCTCTCTCCTCAATTCAACTTCTCTAACCTCAAACATACAAGACCTCCCTCCCTTGAAATTCCGCAACCATCCAGAAATCTGACAAAGAACCACTCGATCAGAACAAAGAAAATCCATGCGAAAGAAATGTAAAATGTTCTTCATCTTCACGAATTACATAACTCTTACTTCAACTTTCTTGCCTTGATTTAACTTTGGTTTTTGAGTTGGAGTTTTTTGGCATCGAGATGCGATAGGTGTTTAGTCAACTTGAGAATTGGGTTCAGATTTGTGAAGTGAGATTACTTTGATTTCACATCGGGATATCACAAGGATATGTACCACATACAAACCAAACCAAGCCAAAATACAACACAACACAACATAACAATCATGCCCTACACACCCCCCTCAACCGGGAGCTCAAATCTAATAATCAATCGACCCGAGCCCCCGACCTGGATCTTCCTCTCTTCCTCCTCCCAAGGATCCGAACCCGAACCCGAATCTGAATCCGAATCTAATGCCTCAAACCCCAAATTCGAAATCGAATCGGATTTCCTTCCCCCGTACCCCCCTGCGCCTACTCGTCCACCACCTCTCACTCCACCCCCTCTAATTCAGCTCTCCCCATCTCCTACATCAATCAGGAACCGGGAAGCACACGAAGAGAACAAGCAGCGGACAATCAAGCCCTCACCCCCTATCAACTTCTCATCTACACCTCCACCTCCACCCCCATCTCCATCTCCACCCAAAACCTCTCATCCCAACTCAAATCCCAGCACCCAACCTTCAACAATCGTCCACCCAATCTCCCACACGCGACCCCCTACAAAACAACTTGAATCATCCCCAGGAACCCCGCCGCAAGCCCGGCTGCAAAATCAAACGCGGCATTGTCCACGTTCACGTCCGCCTATTCCCAAACCCCTCATCTGGGATATATCATCGTCAGCTTTGGGGCTCTCTACTAATCCTCCATCTCCATCTCCATCTCCATCTCATTCTCATTCTCATTTTTATTCTGATTCTTATTCTTATTCTTATTCTTATTCTCAAACCCACTCTCATCAAGCTACCCATCCAAACACCGATACAGAGAATCTAGAAGAAGAAGAAGAAGAAGAAGAAGATACAAATGACTGGGTAATCATTCCCCAAGATGAATCTTCAATATCCCCATCCTCACCCTCACCCGCATTAAAACCAAAACCAAGTTCAAAGCCACAAACAGCAAACCAACCACCTCCCACCCCCATTCCCACCCCACCAGCCAATCCAATCATGCAGAAAGACTCCACGAGGAAGAAGCCCAAAGAAGACGAAGACGAAAATGAAAACGAAGACGAAAAGAAAAACGAAAGCAAAACCCCAAAAACACAGCTACAAATAGAATCAGGAACAACGGCAACAGTATCAAGCTCAAGCCTAAACCCAGAGACGAAAGCATCAGCGCTACGCTATCTATTTAGTTTTCTGTAGGTGAACCAAGCACTTCCTTCCTTTCTTCCTTTTGAATTTTAAATTTTCTTACTGCCCTTTTCTCTCTCCTTGTCTTCTATTCTTTCTCTTTCTCTTTCTCTTTCTCTTTCTCTTTCTCTTTCTCTTTCTCTTTCTCTTTCTCTTTCTTCTCCTTCTTCCTTTTCATCCCGCCGAACATTAAACACCGAACATCAAACACCGAATTCCAAATATCAAACAGCCCATCCCCATTCCACAAAGAGAAAAAGGAAGAAAAAAAGAAGACTTACTAATAACCAACCATCCCACCACCCAGCAGTATATCAACCAAAAGCCACACCTCTACCTCCATCCCCACCTCCACACCCATACCCCCTTGAATATGTATCACCACACCCACACCCACACCCACATCAAATTCACCACTGGTGTACGGAAAGCCGAAGAAGAAGAATATTGATTCTTCAAGATTGAAGAGCGGAAAAGGAGCGAAGGAAAGGGAAAAGGAAAAAGAAGAGAAGGAGAATGATGGCGAAAAAGAGCGAAAAATAAGGAAAAGTGGCGAAAGATGGTGAAGAATAGATGATCAGGAAAGAAGAGGAAAGGAAAACAAAAGCAAAGCAGGATCAATGCGAGAATTTAACAATATCCATATGCATATCCATATACATACATACACACCCAAACTCAAATATAAGATATTGTAACCATCACAACAAGATCCGGAAACAATCAGAGAAATTCTCACACCCATACTTATACATGTACGAGTATAAATAAGAGAGATAAACGTGGAGGAAAGGGAAAAGTATCAAAGAATCCTTCTCTGTTCCTTCATTCGAATATGACGATACCAACGAAGCTCAAGGGAAAAAAATTCAATTCTCCGCCGCCCATAAGAATCATCGTATATGTGTTCCTCGTGCCCTCGTGACCTTACAGTAACGCCTGCCTGTTCCATGTTTCCATATTTCCATTGCCAAAGGGTTACCCATAATTTCACTATGACTTCTGAACCGCAGCCAGCCCCTCCCCTTCTCGCTTAACCACCTTTCTCGACAACACAAATACTTTTCTGCTCAACAAGTCCCGTAATTCCTTACTAATAACCTTGGGCCTCTCAGGTATATCCTCCAATTCTCCATTAGAAGGAGGCTTCTTCCCCTTGTCCTTTCTTGCACCTTCAATGCTCCCACTTCCTGTATCAGCACCACTAGTTGCACCGCTAGAGCTGGAGGGCTCAGAAGGTTTGGGCGTACTCGGTGTACCACGATGTCTTATAGAGGACTTTGGGAAATTTGATTTCTTATCAATGGCCTCGACCGTTCTTTGGAATCTGCGAAACAATGCTTCGGCGCGGACAAGTGTAGATTCTAAATCTACTTGGTTGGAAAGTTCGTTGACTATTTTCACGTTAGCATCTCGAGCCCTCAGGGACAAGACAACTTGATGGGAAACTATACCATATTTCAACACTTCATCAAAATGTTGCAAGTGCGTCATGATGACATCCCGATGTTTCTCCAGAATCGCGAGGGCAATAAAGAGATGGAAGCCTGAGCTCAAGTAATCCGTCCACAATACCTCCCAAAGATGCAGAACATCCAACCATGCAAATTCACGTTTGTACCAAACGAGCAACATGCGAAAGAAGAAGAAGAAGTTGGTGCTATCTGCACTTTGAAGATGTAGGTAGAGTTTGGGGTCCATGAGTTGAACAAGATGATCGAGTGTAAGAAGTTGAGAGCGCATGCCTGATTGATCCCGCAGAAAATTACGTTCCATGCGTTCCATGAAGTGTTGGAAACCCCAGAAAGCAATGGCATCGTCTTGCATGACGGCATATATGGGAGCAAGAAGATCAGACATCCCTTGTACGTATCCAAGGTCGCGATTGTATTCATTATAGGTAAGGAGCATGTCTTTCATCTGCTCCAAATGAACATTCGTACCCACATCAGCAAATGGTGAGTTGGGGTCTGGATGCGGCGTATCTTCTCCCGCGAACAGTAGAATGTTACGATCCGTTCTATGAACATCTTTCTCTGTTGCAAGAAACCCAGGAAATGGGATCTGTCAGCTCCTGGAGTCTTGAAAATAGTAGGATATTGGGGTCTAGTACCTATTCGGTTCTTCTGTTCTCTCCACCACTCCCCTTCTTCTCCTTCACCTCCAAGATCAATCAAACGATCCCACCACGCACCCTTCAACTTCACATACTCATCCCGTAGGCCTGCCATCACGGCCCTTCTTTCATCCTTCGAAGAATCCCATTCATAAACACCGAGTAAAAACAACCAGGCTTCTTTTCTAACTCCATCCTCTGCGTCGAGTCCGCCGTGAAAAATCCTTTCTTTAACTTCATCGACTGTGACTGACAATCTGCCTGTCCTCGAATCGAAGAATTTATTCCACTCTCCCAAGGTCACTCTTTTTCTCTGTTCCCTCATGGTTAAAGAACCCATCTCGGTTTCCAATAATTCGAAATCCCCGACATCAGTCTCCTCCATTTCTAATACATCTCTCGCCGTCCATATTCTTTGGTTTCGATCCCTCTCACTCTGTTCCGCGATCCCCATAGCCCATCGTGCCAAATATATCCTTGCACTATCAAACTCCTCTTGTAACGTTTGGACTTCGGGATTCTTCATGAATCTTCTAACCTGCGGAGGTACTTTGGGGTTGTCAACAATCGAATCGGCCGTCCTTCTCGTGAATGTCGTAACCTGGCTAAACTTCTCCATCAGATTCCACCCCGCCTCCTTCACAAACTTTGTAACTGGATCCATCCCCGCGTCTCTTTGCGCACTCCTATATGAACTCGAACCCGTTCCAGCAGCGCTTCCAACTCTGGCACCACTACTCGTTGGTCTCCCCACGGGCGCTGATGTAACTGGCTTGTCTCCAAACGCCTCCTTGTCTTCAGCTGACGGTTCCACCAAGTATATATTCGGTTCTGCACCACTCCTCTCAATCGCCACATACCGTCTCAACCACCTCAATACCTCATCGCCACCCCAGAACATCTCCCCATTCACCCCAAACGGATCAAAAGATTCCCTCGTCCTCTTCTTCTTTTGTAAAATCGTAGACTGGCATTCTGAATCGTGAAAGAACAAGGCGGGAAAAGAATCCCCCGCTCGAGAATTGATGACGACGCTTCCAAACCACCATCCTAGACTCGGCGGTCGCACGAGTAAGCTGTAGATATGCGAGACAGGTATGGCAAAAGCATAGTGGCCGATGGAGCTGGAATGGGTAGTCGTGGTTGGCGGAGGTGGTACCAAGTATGATTGTCTTGGTGGAGAGTCGCCTTCTGAAAGGTCAACCTTCACGTATGTATTCAAGGCATCCCCAAGGGACGATTCGGGAAGCCATGCGAGAAGCAAGGAAGCGCTGGCTTTAGATTTTGCCCCTTTGGAGGATGATGATGCGGGACGAGAATCTGGAGGTGGTTTCTGTTGCAGTAGAGCGATGTAGCCCGGTATGTTATCTTTTGCAGATGGTGTAGGATGAATATAAACCTGTGATTGTGGTTGCGATGTCAGCCACAAGATACTTGAACGACCCCGCACTTGCTCTGAACATCACGATATCAAGGATAGCTACCTTGCTCTTGGAAAACAACAGTTTCACCCCTCGACCTGATTCTACATGTGTGACAGTATTGTATTCTCCCTCCTCGTCGTCGCTCAAAGCATAGAAGCTGTTTGATGGTGATGCGGGCCTTGCGGGGCCAGCAGACGACGTCATTACCACACGATCGGAATGCTGTAAAATATGGCTGTAGTCTGATAAACTTACAGAAATATCTTTTGAATAACCTCAAATATGAGAAGAGATCAAATGGATGAAGTGCAGCAAAGACTTTGTTCTATCTTAATCTGGTATTTATGATAATTTTGTCTTTGAAAGTATGAGTATAAGGCTAACCTTAATGTTTGGCGGCGGTCGTCTCTTTCTGAATCATGGATGTTTGCGCAGCAGGCAACTTTTCATGAACAAGGACTCGTGATTTGACTTGATCTAATCTAATCTAATCTAATCAATCTACTCCTAAGCAAGATCAACCATTCTGCTGATTTCCCAACTATTTGTTCTTGTTCGTTTTTGCAGAGATTATTATCGTATAGAACTGATTAGCTATATAACTCGACCTACTCGACCTACTCGACCTACTCGACCTACTCGACCTACCTACTCTTGTTAGGAAAAGCCTATAAAAGCCGATAACCTAAAGTCCGCATTTAGCGATCCCTTTATAGTATATTCGAGTATTCGTATAATAAGTTGTATCTACAAATACTCGAGTAAAGTAGCTAGACAATATTTGAGATATCAAAAGCTTTCTTCTCTACCTAACAATATAAATTCATAATCTAGTCCTATACTAAATGATGCTGACATGATGTGACGGTATATGAAGTCTAATCACTCGATAGTGGAGGTGATGATATTCAAAAGATGATGGTAATTAGATAAATCCTACAGTGTCGACATCCTGGTATTCAGAATGTTTACAGCCTGTCGTCTTGATCTTTCAAAGAGAAGTTAATTATTCAAACATAACGTACCCAAACCAAACCAAATCAAACAACTACAAATCCAAGCACAATCCACAGAAATAAAAATTCTTCCCCCCTCGATATTAACCCATCCTCTACCCCCCAAATTATGAAAATCTCCAATTTCTCCTCCCCAAGATTCCTTCCTCCCCACGCCATCCACCATCCACCACCTCTCACCCCCTTCTCAACCCAGTGCCTCTCCCTCACCCCCAGCCTACATCCTCTCCGCCATCTCCGCACCCGAAACACACTCCGGATCCAAGTCCACGACCGGCTTGAGCGCTTTCATATTAATCGGCTTCGTCAAGAACAAATCGATGCCGCTCAGCGCCGCATCCCTCCTATGTTCATCCGTGCCAAAGCAGGTTAGAGCCACGATGCGACAGCGACTCAATCCATACGTATTTTCGTATTCGCGGATATGGCGTGCGGCAGTAAGACCATCCATGATTGGCATGGAGATATCTGTTCCGATTTACAGTCAGGGTGAGTGGAGGAGATGGGGAACAAAGGTGTGTGGGGGGTAGTGAGAAGAGTATGACGAGGGTAAAGGAGCAAGAAAGAGAGGAAACATACCCATGATTATTATCTTAAAGGTACCGGGAGATTTCCTATACTTCTCCAAGGCCTCTAAGCCATTGCATGCGGTATCATGATCTTCTTTCAATTTCTTCATGCTGTGGACAAGTATCTGGTAAATGGTTAGCATTTTAAGAAGTGCTGTGAAGATTTAGACGTACTTTTAGGTTGATAATATTGTCCTCTACCAGAAGGACAATTGTGCGTGCAGAATTTTCGCGTGCCGTGGAGGGTTCTGGTGTTAGTTCTGATTTGACGACTTGTAGGATTGTGGAGTTTTCGGTGACTGTGGAGTTTTTAATGATAATAGGCTTTTCAATGACATCAACCTGTTCGACGATGGAAGACTTATGAGAGACAGCGAGGGGACCATCAGCGACAATTGACCTCTCGGAAACTGGGAAGGTCCAGGGTAAAGTAGAATGTCCAGGTGCACTGGATTCCCCAAGAGAAGCAAAGGAATTCTCCAAAGCTGTAAGTCTCTTCGAAACCGCGGCCATCTTAGGTATAAGAGGCCTTTCGAGTGCCGCGGGCTTTTCCGCTACATCTCCATTCGAATCTTCTTGTATATCATCCAGTCCATCCACGTCATCTTTATTCTTCGACTCGGTCGGCAATTCCGAAGGGAAATGAAATGAACGATAAGTAACCACTGACTCTTCGCATGTTCCCATATCTACCCCCGAGTCTGTAGATTCGCTTGAGTGTTTACGTAAATCGAGTTTGGGCCTCAGTAAGTCTGTAGATTCGTTTAAATGCTGACGTGGATCTAATTTTGGCCTTTTCGTGTCGTGATTATGTTTGGGACTGAATTTGGTTGGTTGCAAATCCGGATATCCGTTAGTGAATGGTGTGAGCATGGAAGGTGAACTTGTGCTGGGTGTTACTCTACATGGCATGGTAGATTGCTGCAGGGTGTTTGCTAAAGAACCTGTATAATGCAGATAGTCGATACACTGTTTTAGAACTCTCGCTAACTTATAGGGGCCGGCACTATGAAGAAGTTAGCAACAAAAGTTCTTCAAGCGAGATTGGTGATAGGAGAAGGGGGAATTTTTTCCAACGACCCAAATCCAATTGAAGAAATTTTTTAAGAGCAGATATTCTCCTTACGGTTGCGTCAAGTAGAATACGCCGTCATCTTTGTTAGTTCTCTTATTGTTATCCTGGAAAACAATCAAAGGCTTCGTTCTAGTACGATCCGTGGCGTGAAGTTGTGATTTCAAGCAAACGAAAATAACACCATTAGTAGAAACACCGGAGCAAGCCGTCCGCATAATCATTCCAAACCAATCTCCAGCGTAGTTTACCAAAACAGATTTGATCGCAGTCATTCTTCTTTCCTCGGCAGACCTCGCATCTGTTGGTATCTCGCAGGGATCTGGATAGTTGTCAAACCCGAGAAGGCACATTGATAGTCCGCGACAGCGTTCCCTCGTCTCTGCAATCAGCTTGTTGCTCTCGTTATCTCCTTCGTCGTAAGATGATGTTGGTGGCTTGACAGGAATTTCAACCAGAGCGGCTGTACCAGCGCCGATAGTGCTCTTGATATCAATTACCCCGGAGAGCTCATGAACCAATTTTCCAACAATGCTGAGACCCAGTCCTGTGCCAATACTCATAGGATCTTCCTGTACAAATGGAGTGAATAGTTCGTACTTCAGGTAGTCACTAGAGATACCTTTACCAGAATCTATGATATACAACTTGGCCATTAGGCCATCAACAGATTGCTGTGCCGTCAAACGAACGTGAACATAGCCAAACTCGGTATATTTCAGTGCGTTCTGAAAGAGGTTGATCAGAATCCGTCTCCAACTACTTATTTGAGAATTTATTGTCCATGAAGGCTGCCAATCTATCTCAAGAACTATTACAACACTGTCTGACAGGTCACCTTCATCCATAGTCGTATCTAGAACATTATTCTCGGCGAAGAGTGAACCTTCAAAGGTTAACTGTCGAAAGCTTTGTGCCGAAGAGACTCCTTCAATAACAGTCTCGATGAGATTACTGAGGTCAAAGTCCGTATCTGGACCGATAGATTGTATTGGAAGATCTTTCATATCTTTGGTCTCTCTTTTATTGGTAATCTTGGCGTAATCTAGACTGTTTTATTCGGTTAGAAAGACCTGAAACGGGATCATTGAGTTCATCTTACATATGATCCATAGTGTCCAGCAAAACCTCACCACAAATCATTATTGAACGAATCATATCATCTTGCTCATCTCCAGTAGAAGTGTCTCGAAGGGCTTCAGCACTCGATAACACACCATGAAGCGGTGACCGAAGTTCATGAGAAACCACAGAGATGAAATCAGATTTAGCACGATCTGCAAGCTCAGAATCGAGACGAGACTTCTCAGCCATGATGCAGTTCCCAAAAGCGGTAAGATAAGTAAGATCTTCTGCAGTCATGATTCTGAGCTCTCTTCTTGTCCAGGCAAAGCTTCCTGCAAACCATTGACTGTGTATTATTAGCAGTGGGCTTTCTAGCTGAACTTTTTTGGGGGAAATAGCTCTGATCAGACTCCATAAACATGACTTGTACGAATGCCAAGATTTAGAATCATGCGAATACTTACTCTCGTTGTGGGTCTCTTAGAGGGAAGAAGACAATCGTTCGTGCTCCAGGGCAAACCTTTATTAGCTCTGCAACCCAAGCTGCAACAACTGCTCTATCTGGTTCGACATTTTCATTCCCGCACATCTCGAATGGCTCAGGTTCAAAATCAGTATTCAAAAGTCCATCTTGATGGCAGACGAACATCCGACCCTGACTATAACATGTCATCAAACCTCTTACAGTCGCCTGCGAGATGGTGATATCTGTAACCTCGTCCAGTCGAAAGGATTCCTGATGATTTCTGACTTTGCATCCCAACAAATCACTCGTCAGAGGTTTGACTGTTCTTTTACTCCCAGACTCAATATCGATGGAGAATGAAGCTTTACTCCGATCTTCATTTTTAGTGAAGTCTTGAGACCCGTTGGAAACAAGCGCAGAAATAAGCCTATTCTTGGATGCAATTTTACTTGCGGAGTCTCTGAAGCAGGCATCGACAAATAAAACTCCATCAAGGTTCATCGCTTCAAGTATTAGTTGACTTGCCCGAGAGAATAATTGCTTTATTCTTGTGCTGGCATAAGACGCTTTTCGCGCAGATTCAGCCGAAGAGGTTCTGCTTATACTTGGCCTGCTATTTCCAATGATTGCCGCTCTTTCTAAACCACATGATAACGAAGATGACCTGTTGATCCGATTTACCGTACCAACAGAACTTGCTTGTGATTGGTATATGCCCATGGCTTCCAATGCTAACGCGGTTGGCGGAAGTGTATCGATTGCTTGAGAATTCGAACCCCTCTGAGAAGTCAATTTGCCTTCGGAACTACTTTCCAACCCTTCACCGAGATTAGACTTGCCAGCCACAAAAAGCCCCAAGCCTTTTACCATTTTCTCGCCCCGTTCCAAATGATGCTGGCTTTCCACAAGTTGAAGGTGGCTCATGATTGCTCTTGCAATCTCATTCAATATCGCAAGCCCTTCGTCGCTCAGACCCTCATATCGTGGCTTGTTGTCAACCACGCAATAGGTTCCTATCACATGGTTTTCCGGACCTGGGAATCTTGAAGTCAGAATTCGCAGGAGGGAAATAGAATCCTCGAGTTGTTAAATGCATGAGATTAACATTCCGATATAAAATTGTACCTATAAACGTAGAATATTTGTTTTTACCTTAAACGAGACGTGTAGAATGGGCAACTAAACTTTTGGAAATTCTCAAGCATGATTTTGAAGTTGAGAATGATAGAAAACCACCTCAGGATAGCTAAAATATAGCAGAAGAAGATCACGCTTGTTGGATGAGAAACAGGACAACTGACTGTAGATAGGAACTTCGGCATAAAATCTCATATATGGCCATCCGGCAATGTAAGAACGATTCTTGTACTTCTCGATGGCAGAGAGATCGTTCATTACATACTTGGATTGATCCGCAGTAACAAGGCTATTTTTAACATTTCCCTTTGTAGTTGTAGCGGTGAACATCTGAATCGTATTTGGGCAGATGCCCCATACCATATCCAGAATTCGAGCCCCAAGAAATATTTGGTCATCAGGGTCTGTAAGATCTTGTGTGTGCAGAGAAACGCTTTTCGTTGCTTCTGCAATGATGTATTGGTTTCCCGAGTCCATCAGAGATATGAAAGACCTCTCAGTGTTCAATCGATATGCCCCGAGTTGCGCAAATGCAGTTAGTGTAGGATCATGAGTGAGTCGTTTTAATGGATCAGGTCCCCCTTTTTCGTTCTCCTTTGGATTTTCTTTTATGGGCGGATGTTCATCTTCTGCTTCACACGTTGTTTCTGGTAGCGATGCAGGTATGTGCCCGTTTGTTTCGAGATAGTCATGCTCGACTTGACGCGTAGATTTGTATTTTTCCGGTGTATAATATCTATCAGAGAGCGTTTCTCAGTCTGTCTGGATCTATAGAATTCGGTGATCCTTACCTCAAAAGATTTCTGACTCTTTTCCTCTCGCGAATTCGGAATTCCTCCGGTTGATCCTCGAGAGATGGCATTCTCGGAATCGGTCTCCAAAAGTTACCTATACGAGGTAGCAGGCTTAAAATTGTAAGGATATAGTATATAAGCAGTGAATGACTAGAAGAAAAGAAAGAAAAATAAAGAAGATGGTCGCGAATCGACGGTGCTTTGCGCCTGTTCCCATGGCACAGCCAACATCCAAGTGGAGATCACACGCTACCGTTAAGTAGACTTACCACGAGATTTCCACTATTGAATATATTGACCTGCACAGTGAGACTGGTATGTCGTCGTGGCTACACATAACACACCTGATGTCTTCAGAGAGACATTTTTGGATAAATCCCGCTTCATAACAATGCCCATCAACATCCTAACATGCCAAGACGTTCGAGAAAGACTACTCGATCTCACCTATTCATGCGTTTTGACTATATGGTATCAGTGCCACAGGGTAGCATAGACAAGGACAGACGGGGTGTGCTCCCATGGTAGACATTCCAGGGATACTTGCGCGAAATCAATTGCAATGCATAAAACGGCACATTAGCAAGCAACCTCTGTGGTATCACATATTCCTGCATCAGAATAGTGTCCAATACGAATAATCCAATGACACTCGGGATAGAAGAGGTAGCTAGAATGCCACCAGATCGTTTGTACCTTATGTTTTCCGCGTTTGAAAAACTCAACAGCATATCCAAAGAACCTTATCATGGCTTAAATTAGTTGCGCAGGTGTCCATAGCTAACTGGTCCGCTCGCCCATGCAATGAGTTCGAAGAGTCGTCCTACGGTGGTGGCTGGTCATACCCAAGATTTCAGTCCTACGACTACTTCATAAAACAAATAGTTCCTGGTCAGCTATTCGAGACTATATCTTTGTGGTCCAACAAGTCGTTCATTTCGCCCTTTGTTGCTAAACCTGATCGTGATATCGGCCACTCCCTTTGATGCCCGACGGTTCCGATTTCAGTGTGATTTGTGACCTACTTGCTCTCCATACTAGTGCCTCCTGTTCATGATGGCGGCGGTGATGGTTACATGGCGGAGACTGGATGATCTCGGGTGCCCTCTCGCACAACTTCAGAGAGACACATAGCCGAAACATGTATCGCGCTTTAGAAACATCGGCATGTCTACCCAAGAGCGGAAGCCCATTACCTGCCGATGGTGCACTCAACGCGGCTATCGCAGCCAATGAAGCGTGAAGAAAATGAAGATCTGTATCAGTGACTCCGCATTGTCGGAAACGTATTTTCCTGTAGCTCAGCATTCAGGCTAGCGAAGAGAGAGTTGTTACTACTCGAGTAGATGCATCGATGCAGTACCCCCTAGTGCACACGTGATAGCAATCTCACCCTTAACCTTAACCTTATTCGGACTAGAACCTGTCACGTGTCCATGCTGCTTGCTCTTAAATCTTCATCGATGTCAAAACTGCCATACCAGCCAAACCTCACACAAACCCTCCCTTTCACCCATCTACCATTCAATTCAGATCTTCTATGCTCACCTGCGCTGCCGGCACTTCATTTCTTGAAGCGACTCGAGTATACACAGAATCCTTTCGTTGCACATCTCATTTTCCTCGTACAATTCCTATTTTGGTTGTTTTCACTGTTAATCCTTGCCGTCCGTCCGCCGTATATTTCCCTTTTCATTCAAGGGACGCGACCAGAATGTTCCGTGTCAGTCTGCGGAAGTTTCAAATGGATTTAGGGTCAACCAATCAATCATTTTCAAAAAGAGGGTCACATGCAGTTCACGGTGAGCAGCCTCTCGGGTTTGTCTGTATATAGATAGGTAGGTAGGTGGTAAGGTTACCTATGGCGAGTTCATTTTCAACACCAACCATAGAATGAATTGGAAGAGATATATGTTGTACATGCGGCTTTCTGACCGAGTGGTTGGAACATGTGGCCCCTTTCCATGAGTCTCAAATTGATCCAAGTATGGCGCAAAGAGGCATCTCCGCGGCGCCTTGGCCGTATCCCATATTCGCCTGCATATCAAGTG
>NGKF01000022.1:23508-58550 GCA_002162555.1 Monilinia aucupariae | reverse complement strand
GAGCCACGAGGCCAAGTCGTACATGCTAGCTTCTCTTCTCTTCTCATCTCACCTCACCTCGTCCATTGCATGGGTGCACATTTGCAAGCCCACGCATTCCGTGCCTGCAGTCCGCATGGCAACAGGGTTTCTTCACCACCGACCTGAGATCCTAACACGAAGCCGATGGCCGATGGCCGATGGCATGAGCCTCAACTTTGGGGTCGCTTTTTGTCTCCGTTGCATGTTTGTCGGTGTACGTGAGGGAGTGATTTGAATCGTTGTTTTTCGGGGAGAAAAGCATATTAAAGAAGATCAAGCTTATGTAGAGCAGAGGTGAGGGAGGTGAGGTAATGACACGGACATCTCAAGGCTCGACTCTCCTTCTCTTTTTCTTCTGTAAGCCTTCGGTTACATCGCGCTGGCAGACCCGAGCGGATTATTGTTATATATATGTATGTATAAATGTATCTTTTTGGTTGGTACCTGGTTGTCATCGAGTGTTCGATGCGATGTTTACCCTCGATAACCTTCTGGCCTGCATTGGTGTGGGATATGATTGGGGACGGAGGGGAGTTGATCGGGTACTAGGTAGCTAGCGAGTTTTCACCTACACGAAGGATCCTGTGATGCGAGGAGTACCGTGCCGCATGGTTACCCTCACGCACGCACGCGAGGGAGGAACGGCATAGGAGTACTTCATATAACGTACCGTTCACATCATTATGGTTAAAAATCTACCGGCCTATCCTTCTTGGCGGCGAAATTTCGCACGCTTTCTTAAAAGATGTTTGAGATAGTCTGGCTGGTTAGGGGCTCTGTCCTTAATTTGGGATATCTTACTCGAGTAGATGGCACTCTTGATGGATTCGATTATCTCGGTTGGGATGTAAGAGATGTAAGAGAATAAGATAACTTTGTATACCTGCCTAAGCTTCATGTCGCAATGGATACTGTAATGCAGGTCAATTCTCGGTTAGACTCCCGCGTTCTTTTTACCCCCTTCATCAAGATGGCGAGGTGAATCTACACAACCTTAATTACCAGATAGAGTAATCCACCAGCAGAGTCCTCCTGGGGTTATATATATCACATTCAACATATACCTAACAAGTTATTTTTGGCATACCGTATATAGGTTTATTGTGTTTGTGGACATAGATTGAAGCTAGGTCGACAAGTTGAGCGTTTAAAAATATATCATCATATTTTGCATTTTTCCCCAGCCAGTCTTCATACATTATTAGACGCCCAATAGCATCCACCATCACTCATAACATTCCTCGCCAAACTCTATAAATAGCACAGCATTAGAAATCCCAAAGATGTCCATCGGACAGGGTCTTGACATGATCTTCCTTTTCATTCGCTTCTCGCTTCTCGCTTCGGGGTTTTGATGTCGCGGGCGCTAAATGATGACATCCGCAACCTATCACGAAGCCGTCTTCGCAATTCAAAACATGTCCAGCTCTGCTTATTTCCATCTCTCTGGCACCCACTCAACTCACCGGAAACGAAAATCGGTCGAGCCCAGCGCTTGAACTGCCGATGGAGTGGTGAAACGCGAAATACATTTTATGCTTACCCTAACCGTACCCTACGAATGAATATGCCTCGCCTGGTAAAAGAAACGTACATGCCACGAGGTAACGTTGCAGTTGGAAGATCGAACCTAGCAGTGAGTGCTCTGCGGTGAGCTCTGGATGACGCAGGAAATTAGAATAAGATTCGGAGGAGCCCATCGGTGAACACTCTTACACTGAGGGGATATCGAGGTTTTCCGGCTCCAATTACAATTCCATCAATCGAGTAGTATGAGAGGGACGTTGTGATTGCAGCCGAATGGCGGCCTGAGACGCGGGGATGCAGGGCCTGGAAGATGAATTACTGTCACGGTGGAGTAGCTTGCGTGATGATCAAGAGTCTAGCTGTAGAGTGAGGCCACCATTACCGTGGTTCGTTGTTCGTTGTGATCTTGAGAGATTTCCTCTCGTACATGTCCCAACTGGGGTGCGAGGATATGTCCGTTTCGGTGGTTCTGGGTGGGCAGTGCTGGATTGATGACCTCCTACCCACCTCGCTGTTGCTGATTGATGATGATGATGTTTACTCAGCCAGAAGCCCATGCCAGCCAGCCCCTCTTATCAATCATCATCCTCTTATGAGTTTGTTTTTAACTCTCCTTCGACACCTCCGGTGAAGGAGAACAAGCTTTTTCTTTAGGGCTGTTAAATTGCGGAAAGGATTCGAAACAAGGTAGGGGGGTACATTTTGCGATGTACTCGAGGACATTACATGCTGTTACCATACGGTAACGGGCCGCAGGGTAGTTGGCGCTCAGGGGTAAGAATTCAGGATCTAAACTTCTTGGATTCGAGGGTTAGATACAGTACTCCGTGCTTCTGCGGAAGAATAAATAATATGGGTAACAAAGCAGACGGATATTCCGAGTCTTTGTCATAGATGTGACCTTTGAAGTTCCTCAATCCTCCCTTGAGCCATATGTCAACCGACTCCGCGATTCGTTGGTGACCCCTGGCCAAGAGTCATATCGGCGAGTTTCAACGCC
This sequence comes from Monilinia aucupariae, assembly GCA_002162555.1. Taxonomy (NCBI): domain Eukaryota; kingdom Fungi; phylum Ascomycota; class Leotiomycetes; order Helotiales; family Sclerotiniaceae; genus Monilinia; species Monilinia aucupariae. The sequence continues at coordinate 56,002 of NGKF01000022.1, read as the reverse complement.
GTCTACCTGCAGCGACCCCTAGAAATATGCAAAGGGCGTAACCTTGACGCAGGTACAGCCAATCTCTAGAATGGTGACGGGGAATCTTCTCTGGTGGAACAAAGTCGCAGCCACTTCCTATCGGCGATGATTATGACCGTGGTGGTTGAAACGACCACCCGTGGACGCGAACTCGGGGGACCATGGATGCGCCCATGGTCTTGGATGCACATATGCACTGTGACATGACAGCACGATGAACGAAGGAGCCAAACACATCAGATGAAATAGAACGAGCTCAGGTGAAACGAGCTCGTAATGCACTTTACTCCGTGCAACGCCCGGCGGAAGGTTCTAGCATTGTAGAGGCTATTCAAAGTAACCTCGTCTATGTAAGTCTAACATCATTAACCTTATCCATTGCGGTGCGATGGGTGTTGCCGTAGCCATCCATCATCTTGACCGGGCAGATACGGGAATCCCTCGATTGTCAAAAATACACGTATGACGGATGGATTCTGGTGCTATTCCCACAGCACGAGGAGAAATCCAGATCCGGGGAATCCTTAACCTACCCCCATGAGACTATTCGTAAGAATCCCTTCTGCTTCTCTCGCGGCGCCTGTACATTTCGTGATACGTCTAGGCGAGCTACGAGTATGGGCACGTAACCTTGTACATATATCGAAGGGTTCAGAGCTTCTTCTTTGGGAGATTCGGTGAATGTGATGGGTGATGGCTTGGCCCGTGAAGATTGCGAGGTCTGCGAGTACATCCTTCATTGCGAATGGCATCGTTTTGGAATAGGGATAGTTTGATACCAAGAGACATGGTGGTAAGCTTACAACGTTCTCTTTCGAATATGTCGCCTCTTCGCCGTTTGTTCTTCTTCTAGTCCCCGGGGCTCAGAAGGAGACCCTGTTTTTCCTTGTGTCAGAAACCCAACGTCAATATTTGACGCAAGCATCATGACAGATGCCTTGCGAGAAGCAGCAGTTTCGTTCTTGTTAGCTTGGCTTTCATCACAAGAACCGTTTGAAGTCCAGGTGTAAGCCAAGCTAGCCAAGCAAGACGTAAAGAAGAACACGGATAGAATGAGCCAACTTTGAAGATACATATGTGCCACTATTTACCTATCTAAGGATCGAGAAGAGTGACCTCGAATAATCATACATATCTGGTGTACGGAGCATATAGCCCACTGTCTATTCGGTTAGAAGAACATCTCCCAACCCGGTCCAGGAACACTCTCATTCTAGCAATTGAGCTGGGATATAAATAACCCCTGCGTTGCGATCAGATACATCGTAGGGCTGAGATGCCGCGGTGCATTTGGTAAACGCAGAACCTGGTAACCTTGAGGCCAGTCAGTCATTGAATGTCGTTTTGAGAGGAGGGTGATTGGTGGAAATAGCGTGAGACACAGATGGCGCATCATGATCTAATCCTAGAAGGAAACGTGTTATGAACGATCGGTGGAATGAACCTGATTAGATGTAAGGTACTCTGCGAAGTACATGCATATCGTGCTGTTGGTGATCTTCCATCTCTTCGTCCAACATGGCATTGCAACTTGACCACTACTCGCGTAGAACATGAGGATTTCTACTCTACTCTATAGGATAGATGTTGAACTAATTGAAGGTTAATCTTAAAGAATACCGACTACAGAGATGGTATTCGTGCGCAGCAAACTCACTCTCTTATTAACCCTACCCATATTCCTCAACTCAACGCGCCAGCTCCTCCAAGTACCTAGGAAGGCATTATTCAGGGATCTCGGGAACGGGGATGAATTGCACTGTGATGACTATAGCCATGACTATGCTCCACCGAAAGTACATGTCAGATTTGGTAACAAACTCCACTCTCACATACCGAAAAATAGAAACCCTGGGAGTCATCACGACCGCACGCTCTCATGTACATTTGACTGCAGAGCTCGTTTCGCGAAGGAGGCTGAGAAGTTAGATCGTGCCATCCATACTTACCACTGGGTATCTGGCATTGCGGCGAGGAGATAACCCTACTTACTGATTTCTTACTGGCGGGGAGGGCAAAGAGAGAAGCAGGAGGAAGGACTTGGATCAGAGCAGGGGAGTTGTCGGACGCAATAGCTGGATTTGTCAGGATCTGATGGTGACCTTCTGAAGTTGCTGCAGCTTCGTTGACCTTATTACTCCATTTCTTATTATATTATCCTTTTATTTTTATTCTTACCTTCTCACCTTCTTACCTCCCGAGGTTGTTCACTGCCTGAAAGTACATCTCATTCTCACCATGGCATGGGTGGAAGATGGATTCCATCGACTCTTGGATTCCTCAGGGTGCTAACTGGGGCCAAGGTAGGAGGATGAGGTGAGGCGTTATCGTCATTATGAGTTTGGAATACCTTTGACTATACCGACATGTAGGTGTAAGTATGGATGGGATGGAGGAGAGGAGGGAGTATATAGAGGAGCGTGGTTTCCTGAGTTGAGATTTTTATTTTCATCACCATCCAAAATCTTCACTGCAATACAATACAATACAATACAATACAGTCTTTCTTCCCATCGCATTCCAATATCCAACATACATCAATATCATCCATTGAACTCACTTCACCAAGACCAAAATTTCCATCAACCACTCCACCAACCAACGCCTCTAAAACTAATATCAAAAATGGCCGCCCAAACTTTCACATCCACCTCCACCTCCACATCCACCTCCACCCTCGCTACCCCTCTAAACTTTGGTCGCGGCGGCTACAACGGACCCAACAACAGCGAAGACGAAGACAACTTCCGACCCATCACGCCATCTCTCCACCACGGCGATGACGACGAAGAAGAAGATGGACGAGGAGGATACAACTAAAATGGCAACCCCTCTATCCCATCCTCTGATCTCCGAGCCGCCTTGAAAATCAACGACTCGGTTAAGGGCTCGTTTGGATACAAAATATGTCTCCATAATATGCGAAATAATATGCGTTTTTTGATTTTATTTTGAATTTATCGTTTGGTACGAAAATAGCGAAAAATCTGCGTTTGAAGTAAATTCACAGATTTTCTGGTGGGTTTAATTAAAAGTTTAAAAATCACGCTAAACGATCTATGTTTTTGTATATAAAATCTACTTGCGGATCGAAAAGCGAGGACTAGAAAAAGCTGGCTTTGCAATAATTCGTTGTATAATCTATTAAATTTACAAGCTTTAATAGACATTATACCTTATAAATTTGGAATATTCTAGGGTGTTATAATATTTACTATGTTGTAATGCCTTATAATTATAATATTCTTTATTTCTTTTCGCATTAATCTCAATTTTAATTTAAACTTTTTTTGATCTATTTGAATTTGTTACTAATATATTTTAGGAATAGTTTTTTCTTAATCAATTTCTATATTATTTAATTTAAATACACAAATCTTCTTATTAAACTTATTAATTATTTCCTTTATTATTCAAAATGAACAATAACGAAGATAATAACGAAGATAATAACAAAAATAATAACGAAGACTATAACAAAATTGTATATCAAAATACTTTAATAATAGATTATTTGATATACAATATTACCACTCTTATTGTTACTTAGTATTTAAATATTTATTTGAATAAAACACCTATATATACTAGCATTCCTAAGGAAAAGAAAACGCGAAATCTATTTGATTCAAAATATAATCAACATTATTAAAAACAACTCCGAATGCCTTTTCGTATATTTTATCTATTAGTTGATTTTTGCTATCAAAAAACAAAACTTCAAAGCTTTCAATACATATTAATCGAACAAAAAGTTTATATATTTCTTTATATAACTGGATAAAGAGGTATTATCGCTAATATAATTGAAGTATTCTTCCATTCTAAAGAAACTATTTATAGGTAAACTTATCTTTATTTTTTTCAAATTATTTAAACTAATATATATGATTAAATGGTTTTATCAAGTTTTGAATGCTTTAATGATCCTTTATCCATTAATAGTACAACTATTAGATTATACTTAACCACCTTTTCCTTGTATTTCAAACGATGAAAAATATCGAAAGTATTTTGGGAATTGTTTAAATGCTCTTAATGGTACCTTTATTTCTGCTACATTACTTTACATAAATCGAAATCTATTCTTTAATCGCAAAAGCTTTATAACTCAAAATATCCTTGTAGTTGTTACTTTCAATCTACAATTTTGCTATATATTAACAAAGTGGGAAGGATTAACAAACGATCAAAAAGTTTTTGCAAATGCTTTAATTTCCAAAAGGTTTAAAATACTTGATGGTTATTACTATTTAAAGGATGTAGGATATATAAATACAAATCAAATTCTTATACCATTCAAAAAAATTCGATATTATCTATAAGAATAATATAAATTTATTAATATTCCTCAAACTTTTGAAGAATTATTTAATCTTTGATATTCTTTATTACACAATAAAGTTAAACATATATTCGGAGTACTTAAAATGCGTTTTTCATGGTTAAATCAATATCAAAAATATCCATTTCATATTTAAGTTTGTATAGTTTATAAACTTTGTGCGTTATATAACTTTATTCAACAAAATAGTCAAGATATAGATCCATTTGAAACCTAATTTGATTCTATTATTAACTCAAATAATAAATCAACAAAGAATATAAACTCAAATACTTATAATACTACTCAAAACTTAGATTTTATAACATCAAAAACTATAGATTTCTATCGTAAAAGGATTGCTTATAAAATGTAAAAGAATTATCAAAATATAAAGAAAAAACAGACCGCTTGATATCTAGTTTGTTATTGAAGATATTAAAACAATAAATAATCTTTAGGAGTTTGTCGAATTAACCCATCTTTACCTTGAATATCTTTCAAGATATTTAACTCTTCAAATTCCTTCAAAATAATTGAGATATCTCCTTTCCAATCCTTACAATTCAATAGATCCTATACCTATTGATATTTAACTTTATTATTAGGTACCCAAAATCCATGTTTTTTAGGATTATAACCTTTTAACAAATTCCACTACGATTTTGGCCTAAACAAAAATATTTAATCATCTTTATCTTTCTTTAATATATCAGAACCCCAAAATGCTAGATTTTTCTAAATAGCGCGTTGTTAACAATTGAATATTTTATATAATAGATCAATAGAATAAAGATATATTCTTTTTATATGTTAATAAACGAAAAATCCAATGAAAAAACGAAAAATCTAATGAGAAAATGAAAAATCCAATGAGAAAATGAAAAATCTAATGAAAAAACAATAAATATACTTTTGATTGTTTTTTATATTCGTTACTTATTCAATTTTCTTATATTCTTTATTTTCTGGATTTTTTAAAGCTTTTATAATAATATTAAATTTGTTAACCATTAAACTTTAAGATTTAATCCAATTAGGAAAACCGATACAAGCTATAATCCTCTATAAATAATTAGCATTTTGGTATACTAAAATGGATTGAAATATCTTAATTTTATTGTAATTCAAATCTATATTTGCATCTTTAAAATCATTTTCTTTTTCATTTTTTTTTTTTTTTCTTTTTTTTCGTTTTTTTTTTCTTTTTCTTTCTCTTCTTCCTTTTCCTTTTCCAATAAAACTTTCTATTTATCAAATATTTTATTTTTATTTTTTTTTATTTTAAATTAAAAACTAAAGTATTCAATATATTCAATAAGCTTAAGTTCTAATTCAGAATTTGATTCAAAATCTGATTCTGAATTTGAATTTTCAAATTCAAAGCTTTTTGAAGTTTTCTTATAATTTATTAGTTTGAATATAGTGTAAAAAAGGATTAATTTATATTAAGAATGTTTATTTAATGTAGCTTTTCGTGTTTATGTTTCCATATCTTGTTGATCCTTTTTTAAAGCTTTTTTATACTTTATATTTTTTCGAACTTTGTGTATAGCATATAAAACAATATAATTTCTTCTATCCTTTTCACGTTTCATTTCCATTTCTTTAGTAATTAATTCCGCCGTACGTTTTTGTACACTTTTAGTTTTCGAAGTTTATAAATACTTTGATTTTTTCTTCTTTTTACCTATAGTAAACATTTTGATATCAAAACAAATCAAATTATTATAGAAAATGGATAATTTAATTAATAAAGGATTGATTTGAAGTTGAATATATATTATAGATTGAAAAGTTGATTATTGTATAAAATTTTATTGAAAAAAATTAATAAAAGTGAACGTTTGCGATATGTGAATCGGCTATAGATTTAGTATCATCCGATAAATTGAAGTAATATGATTGGTTTTTGAAGTTATGTGAGGTAAACAAACAAAATGAATTATTATCCAATTTAAATATATAAACACTCACTTTCAATTTATACAACTTATAACCTACAATTTACAATCTACATACAATTTATAACCTACAATTTACAATTTACAATATACAATTTATTGTATACAATTTACAATCTATTACTTTTAATAAGCAAAGTAAATATCAAAATAACCCATTTCTACATTAAATAATGGATTATTGATTAATACTATCTAGAAAATTGTATTTCAATATATTACGCACAAATTTAAATAGAACAAAAAAGGGCAAAACGATTTTAAAGAAACACTTTCAAAAGCTTAGAAAACCTTATTGTATTACTAATACTGCTTCTAGAACTAATAAAGTTAAAAAAGTTAAACATTGAAAGTCTGGAAGTAAGTTTTCTTTATATTAATCATTTATATAACTATAAACTAATTAATTTATAAGTTATTGCATTTTGTGAAATCCAACGATATTAAAGAACAATCGATCTATTGTTGAAAAGAGTACCATTTGCATGTATTATTAAAGAGATTACGAATGATATATCTTATAAACCGTTACGTTGAAGAGCCGAAGCACTTATAGTTCTTTAAAAGTTTGCAAAAGCTTTTTTAATAACTCATTTTGAAAGTAAAAGTTATTATTCTATATTACTATATTATAACTAATCAAAATAGTATTTCTTCAATGTACAATTCATATATAACACATTACTATTCAATAAAAGGATAATACGTTTATATTGAGAGTAATAAAATTGGCAATAAAAGTAATTGAAGGATATTATTTAAATATCTAAATAATCAATTCTAAAGATAATTAAAAGTTTTTATCCAATTTTAAATGTTTCTTATTGTATTTTAAATGTTTCTCATTGGATTTTAAATGTTTCTCATTGGATTTCAAATGTTTTTTATTGGATTTCAAATATTTCTTATTGGATTTCAAATATTTCTTATTGAATTTCAAGTTTTTCTCATTGGATTTTTTTTTTAAAGTTAAACTAGAAGTTTAAATAATCAAATTATCAAACTAAACTATAATAATATTATTTACAATACAAAACAAATGTTATTTGTTTAAATAAAAAGTTTTAAAAATAAATAATAAAGAAATAAATAAACAAAATAATAAACAAATAATTATAACAAATAATAAACAAATATATCCATAATTTAAAGTTGTTTTTGTTGATCCTTTATTTTCTTAGTATAATATATTTTTATATCTATGTAAATCTTAATAACAAATTCGTTTTCAAATACCTTTTTTTCTTCAATTATTAAAACTTTTTTATATAATGGGCTTCTTATTTGAAAAAAACTTAAAAGATTAAATGCTATATCTGATCCAAAAGATTTATATGCTTCAAGATAGCGAGTTGTTATCATATAGTATGCTTGATACTATAATGGTAAAAGTTTTTTTGGTTATTTTATCGCTATTTTCGATTGAAATGGTATAAAATCTTTAAATGTTTTATTGAAAAGTAATAAACTATTTGCAATATAGCTAATTGGCGATGATCGAACTTTTTTAGATGGAAAAGGAATAGAACTTTCGCGAATTGATTGTTTGAAATGTTCATTTTCAAGCTATATATTTTGTTAATATAATAATAATATATTAAATAATATTATACCTTTTCAATTCCAGATGAATGTTTATTCTATAAATTGATCTTTTTGTATGATATTTGAGAAGGTTTATCTTCTATATTTTCTATATCTTTTATATCTTCTATATCTCCGGAACAGGATTGAGATATCAAAGATGGATGAAATGCGTATTTACCAATAATTATACAACCATTGAATAACTACGCAAGAGTTGACCAATATTCAACCTTGTTGTTTTTATACCAACAATATTTTCGACAATTTGCAAGATTAGCAAATATCTTATCCTATTTTTCATCGAAAGCTACAATTAGTATAATATTATTTACTTTATCTTTTTCGCAACCCTAACCAAATTGATTAAATAAAAATCGACATTCAATATAACGACTTTTTAATTAAATTATATTATTAATATATTTGATAAAAAAAAAGAAAAATATATACAATAATAATCTTTTTTTTGATTTGTAGTTTAATGAACTTTTCGATATTATTAGTATCTTCTTTATATTGTTTTGTAATCAAAATAACAAATTTATTATAATCTGCAAATTTCCAACCTGTAAAGCTTCCAGTTTTTGCTAATATTGTATTAATAAACTCTTGCATTTTATCTAGAAAAAAACCTTTATAATGTTTCCATTGGAAAAGATTTGTAGATTTTTCCGAAACTATTTCGATCTTAATTTCCTTATCCATTGATGTATTATTAATTTCATTGTTTTTTTGGGACTTTTGCAAAGGGATAAAGATAATATTGTTATTGTTATCATCGTTATCATCTTGGAATAAGTTTTGGGATTCGTCTTCGTTTTCGTTTTCTTCGTTATTTGATAATTCAAAAACAGATTCTTTACAAATAATTATTGTAATCTATTTAATAGTGGTTATTAATTGATATAAATCAAATTAAGCGAAAAGATTACTTTTTTTTGTTTGGAATTGAAAGAATTAGGATTTAAAGATTGGATTTGAATAGAACTTTCGATGATTTTGCTAATAGATTTAGTTTGGTGTTGTAAAGATCGAATAGATTGTTGAAAGAGTAGTAAAAGGGATATTTCATTTTCTTTTTGATTGTTAATGGATTTGTTGAACGATTTGGATTGTTTTCTATTGTGTATTAATCTTTTAAACATTTGTATAAAGGATTTGTAAATAGTTTCAAATTTTGAAAAAAAACGAAAAGGTTATTTATTATATTATTGAAAGAAAATATCTAATTTTATATATATTAATGATTTAAAATGAAATTTCAATTCATAACAAAAAAATTTACTTTATAGTAATAATAAGGAATCATATGGTTTTTAACAAAGAATATCCAGATTAATATATAAAATAATTTAAAATCGAAGATTATGCAATAGATTTTAAAGCAGATTGACTATTAATGCAATCGACAATTTGCTTTATAATATGCTATTAAAACGATAGATTAAAATCTAGCGGAATCCGTTAGATTTCGATCCGTCACTTTTTTAACATATTATGGAGCAAATTGTACATCCAAACGAGCCCTAAACCCCTTCATCGCATCATTCCCAACCCTCGAACTTTCTGCAGCGATTTCAGCGATACACATACACATACGCATAGACGATAGACGATAGACACACAGCATACAATAGACGATAGACGATAGACAGCATACAATAGACAGCATACAATAGAAAATAGACAACAATAGACAACAATAGACAGCAATAGACAGCAATAGACAACCAGACTGGCAACACAACACCCAACACCCAACACCAATTCGTTATTCCACTAGAGCAAGCCGGTCTCACGACCACACAGCATAGAAGGCGTTTCTTTCAATTTATCTTCTCTTCTTTTTCTCTTCTCTTTCTCTTCTTCCTTACCTTCTTCTTGCTCATTCTTCATCGCAGCATTTGTTTAGATTTCCTAGCATTCTATCTATCCTCCATCCATCCATCCTCACGGAGAACCTTATTTCCCCTTATTCTCCCATCCTCTCTCCTCTCCTCTCCTCTCGCATACCATATATACCATATATACCATATATACCATATATACCATATATACCATATATACCATATATACCATATATACCATATATACCATACATGCCATACATACCATACATACCAAACACAACAACATCCTTATTTTCTCCAGTACTTCTCATCTCATCGCATCTCATCGCATCACATCAAACTTCCATCTTCACTCTCCAGCACCACAGGATTCAACATTTGAAGCGTGACATCCAGGATCGACGAGTTTGGTTGCATTGCATTGCATTGCATTGCAGGCATAGCATAGCGGGGGTGTGGTGGGACGGATTGTTGGCCATTTGGAGGATTCATATTTGGGGGCGATCTTAGGGGGAAGGGGNGGGAGGGGGGAGTGTTCAGGGGTGGATTGGGGGTTAGGATGGATGGATGGATGGTTGGATGGATGGTTGGATGAGTCATGATGCATTTTGATGGAGTTTTCATTTATCATTGGGCCATTTCTGATCTTCTTCTCCTTCTTCTTCTTTTTCTTTCCTTCTCCTCTTCGAGTCATACTCTTTTGTATTATTAACATATGAGCATTCCCATCTTGCAAAGATAAAATCTATACTTTGATCCGGATTGTTCTATAATCTGCCTTGTCAACCTGCATAGTGAATCCTCCTGCCTGTCTATTTGCCAACACAGAACCTTGGGGCCAAAAAATCAGTCCACTGTACGTATAGAAGGCGAACAAGGATAGGAACCATGAACCTACTTTTCAAAAACAACACCTAGAACCTCCTCGACATCGCCAGCGTCCCCCCGACCGGTAATGCGAGACAAACAATTGGCCGCGGATCGAAGGTGCTCAGCCGCTAAAACTACATCCGCTTCTCGTTCCTGGTCGATATCCTGCTGTGCTTCGTTCATGAAGTCTAACAGATGGGCGGAGCAGGCTGTGAGAAGTTGACGCTGACGTTCAGTAACTCCCAGTAAATCCTCAAGATCAGTTGGTAGGGATGTCATATTGGCGAAAATATCAACAATTCCATCGATAAATTGACTAATACTTCCGTGACTGGTTGGGGCTTGAGCATCTTTACAGGATATTGACATCAATGGGACCATTTCTTCCGAGAATATGCCTCGTTGAAACTTTTTGAAGTCGGTCATAAGTTCTGACAGTGTTTCAGGGGTCACCGAATCCGATTTATTGATAACAACCATGAATTTCGAGGCTCNGAGCCGCAATTTCGAACGTTTCAAGATCGTAGCGGATTTCCCAACCGTTCCGAGCGTCTGACCACTCGATGCTGGCAAGTGCAATAACGACATCTGACTCCTTGGCTTTCGCCTTTGCTCTTCGAATCCCTTCCTCTTCGACATGCCCGATGAATGAGTCATTCTCGCCACTTGCCACTCGTGGAACTTGGCTTCTCAAGCCGGCCGTATCCGCAAACGTGCAGAGGTACCCGCGAATATCTAAGCTAACCTCCACAACATCTCGAGTTGTCCCGGCCTCTTGACTGACGATCGACGCTTCTCTGCCCACTATTTGATTTAGCAGGGAACTTTTGCCTGCATTCGGTGGTCCCAATAAAGAAATCCGAATTCCCTTTTTGAGTAGATCCCCCCGATGACTTGCGGACTCATGCGCTGCAATGGATTCTAGCATAACCTCGACTTGGGCCGCGACATTGGACACAAGTTCTGCTGGCGATTCGTCGAAATGCTGGTCCTCGGAAAAATCAATCAATGCCTCCAATTCCCCACGCGCATGTAGAAGCTGTTGACGCCACGCCTCATATGTACGTCCAAGGTTCCCGGAATTTCCTCGCACGGCGGCGCGACGCTGTTGTTCCGTCTCGGCAGATAAGGTATCACTCAAAGCCTCCACTTGCGCCAAATCTACCCTATTATTCTGGAATGCTCTACGTGTGAATTCGCCGGGCTCAGCATATCGAATTTTCGCAGACGGCGAACATTTGGGAATTGCAGCCAATACTGCTTTGACCGTAGCTGGACCTCCATGCACATGTAATTCTAGTACATCTTCACCAGTAACGGTTCTCGGGGCGGGGAAGTAGAGGATTAATGCGTCGGAGTCAAGAATGTTTGGAGACGAGTTGTTGGTCGTGTCGTAAAGTGTTCTCACGGCGGCGTATCGTGGTTTGGGAATAGATTTTGAGGGGCACAAGCCTCGATAAATCTGCCAAAGAATCAATATCAAAGCAGGCCCATAGTGTTCAAGAGATCCATCATACATCAAGGCATGCAGAGCCAGAAATGCGTATGATAGCTATCCCAGCTCTGCCATGCGCCGTTGAAAGCGCATATATGGTATCATCGACGAAGCCATGCGGCGTATCCGTTTGCGTGTGAAAAAAGGCCTTCACATGGTGAGATCGAGAGGGCTTGATCAACAAAGTGGTATGGCGAGCATTTGAAGCAAACGCCCGGCAACAGGCAATTGCATTGAGTCTGCAGTGATTGAGATTTCGCCGCCATTGCCTTGCCCTTAAAGGCACATTGCGAAGCATTGACGAGCATCAACTTCAGCCGAATGTATAGAAGAGATCTTTTGATCAATTCTCTCCAACTGTCTAGGACAAGGACGAAGTTTACTCGTATTATATTTTGCACATAAACGATATCTCGCTCACCGTAGGGTCAACCCTACCCCGCATTCCCGGTGAACCTTCCTGCGCATTCGTCTACTCGAGTACTCAGTAGACGATCCAACTGGCGTGGGCTACAGAGTCGGCGTGGTGGTCTGACCAGCCATTCTCATCCTAAATTCCAATGTGCTGGTCAAGACAGGAGAGGCCGGTGATTTGGAGTGATGTGGAGTGATTAGAACGACCAAGAGCCCTCAAACAGCATCTGAGAACTCTTCAATCGCTTGCCTTGCGAGTATGAGCACTAGAAGTCAGTGGGAGAGATAGTTTAGCGAGGCAAGGAACGTCGCCTCCCTTCTGTGATCTTTGCTGAAATCCTCTACTCTACTTTTCCACTTTCTCACCACTGTCAAATACGCACTCCAACTCTTCATGAATCAAAGATACATCAAGACGTGTACTAAATTGACATTGTATGTACAAAAATTTCACTTCCCATGGGTTAAAACCACCAACCATGTCTCCAAACGAGCGCAACCCATTTCATTCCCTCGATACACATACCAAAAGAAAAACAAAAAAGAGAGTTTCAACCACCCCAAAACCCCCATCACCATTCCCACCACATTCAAACTACCTTGTGCCTCTTAACCATAAGTAGAATTGATGGCCCCCACCTTGATATTGCTATAGACAACATAAGCCCCAGCAGCACTAACCTCGATCGTAGCGGGCACGCCAGAATTGGTAGCACAGGAACCCCTGGGACCACCAGGCGTCGTCTTCGTAGTCGGGTATGTCGAGTCGAGCCAAAGCATATTAGAATAATAGTCATCCCAAACCGACAGCACGAGCACCATGCCCGCTTTGAAGGCAGCAGACATGGAGGCCAGACCGCCGTGATTGGCAAATGACGTGGGGTCGCCAAAAGCAGTCTTTTGGGCGGCGCAGAAGGGGGTCGTGATGGAGTTTCCGGTTACGCCGGAGATGGTGGAGTAGGAGTTGGGGATTACTTTGCCGTTTTGTACGTAGAAGCGTTTGATTTCGTTGAGGGTTCCAGAGGAGGTTCCGGTGGTGGTGAGGAACTGGGTATGTGATTAGTCGAATGTTAGATGTCGGGCGAGTATCAGATGAGGATGAAGTTATAATTTGCTAGAAAGGAACCTACTTGAGTGACGACCGTGAAGACAGAGTTGGTATTGACGGTCAGTCCTGGGCCGTAGAACGTCTTGTTGCCCATGCGGTATGAATTGAAGTCACACCCATCTGGATCGCAGGTGCCAGCATATCTAGACGAGGAGTAAGTGCCACCGCAAGCATCGCCATTACAGACGGTTGGTGTCACTGTGTCGCAGGAGTGTGGAGTAACGGCAGTGGAGATTGAGTTTGCTTCCCAGATATCCATCTCAGCACAGCATGAGCCGTGGTTACCAACACCAGTGTTGGCATTGTTGCTTGATGGTACCCAGCCGTCCACGTTGGCCTGCAATAAGTCTCTGATTAGATTGATCTGATCCTACTGAGGTACGTTGAACTTACCTGTCCACCAATAAATTTCATGTCACGAGGACATTGAGAGTCACAGTAACCCGTGCCATATTGAGCACCGGCAGTGTTGGTTGAGGAAATGCCGCCATCAGCAGGTAGATTAGCGAAGTAAACAGCACCATTCAATCCACAAGGTAGATGTCTGCAAGATTAGACAATTAGCAACGTCAATGGAGAAAATTTTTGAAAGGGAAAAGAGGAATTCAAGTTGCATTCGCTGGATGAATGTGTGTATATGAGAAAACAGAAGAAAGTGGCTAAGGATTGCGAAGCAGTATTGTTTATCAAGAATAAAGGGTTTAGGAATGGAATAAGCATACGAGACGTCAACATCAAATGTGAACTCTTGATTTAGGAGGTTGAATGTCTTGTAGTGAGTATTGTCGGCCAGAAGGTAAACCCGAGATCCAACATTCTTTTGGGACGACTGAGTAACGAAGTTGAGTCTCAAGGAGCTACCACTGGATGTGATTCCATATGTTCCGGAATAGTCCGCTCCATCTAATGCGCAGTTCTTCGCACAAGTAGTATCGTCTGGACACAAAGTAGCATCCCAGGTGTTTCCTGTGTAGCAGTTTGTCGAGGTGCCTACACCGTGTGTCCATCGCCAGTTTCCATCGAGAACAACGCTGCCAGAGTTCGTGGTGCACGATCCTTTGGCTGTACAAGATTGCCAGGTAAGAGTAGGATGAGTTTCTGTCTGATAGGTACCTTTCTGTTGACCATAAACAGCCGCGAAGAAAGAGAAGAGAGCGATTGTTGAAGTCATATTGATTCTTTTTGATTCCTGTATTCACGCAAAAGGACTTCGAGATGAGAAGAATTTGACAAATAAAAAAGCACCCACTTTATACTTTCTGTGGCGATCCACCCGTACTGGTCAGGAGGATTCTACCAAATCTACCTGTTTAAACGCACATATCACCTTCTGACCTCATAGACGGCTCAAATGGCCCGTTGGATTGACGGTACCAAGAACCTAATACCCGCAATGTCACCGGACAGGCGGTCCGTCAAAAGATTCAATACTGTAGAAAGTTTGCGATGATATCAGTGAAGTTTAGAAGTTCAGCTGATGGAGAAATCTGCTAAGCAAGCTTCGGCTCTTACCTTCAGGGAGCCACACATATCTCAAAGCGAATTACTATGAGAATTCAGCCATTTATTCCCCGGATTTTTTAACCGACATTAATGGAAAGAGACGCATCTTTTTTGTTCAGGAACTTCGGTTGAAAAATGTGCTCAGTGATATATATCAATTTCTCCGCGAGCCCCCCTTTGTGTGAACATGCACCAATTGTCGTTGCAGAAAATGTTTTAGCCGAGAACCAAAAATATTGTCGATATTTGAAGTTCGCGTGTTTATTCTATTAGATTTCATTGATCGCATATCACAAGTGACAGACATGAGGATTCTCTCGGATGATAGGACGTGAGAGCTTGTGAGCTTTGGATGTTTATTGACAAGAAAGGCTACCGGATGAATGAAGAAGGTAGTACTCGGCCGCTTAGTCTGTATATCAGCTGTACTTTGCAACTAGGTACAGCGTTTCGAACTATTAGAAGATCTGGGGTAAACTTATACCGATCCGAAAGTATCTTGAGATTCCATTGCTTAGTTTCAAGCTCGTTCCAATAAGAACTTTACCGGGGTCCGCGTTCCCCAGTTTGGCGATGTAACAAAACGTGGTCATCAGATTGCCAAGTACAAGTTCATTGGCGAAGGGTAAATTATCCTCCAATCTGGGAGAGCGAACTTCCCCGGAAAATCCATCACAGGATTGAATATATGAAAAATATCAACAAAATCGACAGGCTAATCGAACGAGGAGATTCATAAACGAAAAACGGGTAGAGCAAGGTCAGCAAGTAATGAAAATACTGCAATAGCCTGCCCATAACCACCTTGGTTTCCAGACAATACAAGATGCTGCTCCCAGCTCAAGATTTATTGAGTCGAGGAGTACAGTGCGTCACAGTACAAAGCCTTGACCACTGAAAACTTCTGTAATTGCACATATTTCCTCATGGTCCCATTTCTTATTTTAATGCCAATGAGGCCAAGACAGAAATGTGTTCCACTGTCTGTTGCGTAACCAAGATTCGAGCTGCGTTTTTTCTCAAATGCGGACAGGCCCAAGATCCATTCTGCACCGAATATCTTGCTCCTCGGTGCATTGCCGTCGTATGAGCCTCCAGATCGGGCTCGGACAATGCCATTCCGTATTTTATTTGTGGTACTACCAGGCTTCCTGATCATTCATACCTTTCATATCCTCCCCAAACCTTGGAGCCCAATGTCTCTTAGAAATCACGAACAGCGACCCAATAAATGGAAACTCCACCGACCCCATTTCTTTCATATTCTCCAATGCTGTTACCAATAAGGTAAGAACTACTCCTTTGCCATTGTTTCTTCTTTTTCGACCTCTGTGAACGTACCAATTGTAGTTTGAGCCTTTGGTAACTATCCAGGTAGCAATCATACACATTGTTGAAGAAGCTGTGATGTAGGATTGCAGATTTGGGTTGACAGGCTTAATGTTCATGTGACTTTAGCCAATTGACTCACATGAAGTAAACTCTAAAAGACCATTGACCGTTAGCGTATATCATATGGAGACCTGTTGAGGGAATTTGGAAGGTAGAGAAGATAATTGTGAGGCTATAAATCTCGACGTGGATGGACAAGTTTTGGAAAACGCGCGATATCATAAGTCAAAGCGAGAATCTGATATTGGTATGAGAAGGAAACGTATGAAATATCTTCCATTGACGTTTAACGACATAAAAAATGACTTGAGAGCACTAAATTGACTATAAATTTTGAATTAACAGTCAGTTCACAACCCTACTGATGGGGGAAAAACACTGGCTCAGTGAGAGTAACTGTCATGCTCTTGGCATAAATGGTTATCGAATGCAGCTCTTGATGATTCTTGGTTGAGCATTTGGAGATCTAAGCTGGGATCAATCAGCTTTGATACATGCAATGATTGCATTGTGATCTTGAATCCCGCATCCATAAGATCGTCCATCCACAAGGGGTCCATGAAGATTCCCGGGAAATGGTCTCATTTCTTTCAATCGTCATTCTTCTAGAGGTATTTACCATCTAATTTTGAAATCATCAAGAGATGATATTCCTGTATTTTTCGTCGCCACTTCAAAAGCACTCTCTCAATAGGCTTTTCTTCCAGCTTTCTTATTTTGACAACGAACATTCCTCTCCATTCGCCGAATATCAGACCCGTCTTGACGATGTCGATTAGATTCGACCTACGAGCAGCTGCGTCAAGTTCAGACTAAATCGAGCTCAATCCACAGTTATAAGATTGAATGCATAACGTGCGAATGATCTTCCACCAATGAATGGCTTCCTGGGTCCTGGATATATTTCCGCAACGGGGGCGTTGCTCATTACAATGTAATGATATAGTCGGTTGGAGAAGATGAGTAGCGCCTGAAACATCCTTCTGGAACGAAGAACAAGAAAGGCCAAACTTGGTGGGTTGTGATGAGAGCCTTCATATCCCCGTTCTCCTTGGGAACATGGTCATCAAAAGCCAGAGTTTTGGCCCTTATAATCAGCAGGGTGATCGGGTGCGCCATCATCTCCAAAGATATGCCATTTCCCCCATCTGCCAGCCACTCGCATGACGTTAAGAAGGTTGAGTGGTTAGCAGGGTAAAGTGAAGATGTCATGAATCTTCAATGGTTATGAAAGGACTTCGAAAAATAAGCCACAGTATTTGTCCAAACTTCTCCCTCCCCCACTTCGTAAAGACCTCTTCACCCGACAACTGACTGGCGCTCCGGATACAAACGCGATTCTTTGTGTCTATCGTAGGAACATCGTAAGGGACTCTGCAGTAGCAATTCGATCTTGAAGTTGGCAATATCCAGTACATCTCCATATCTAAGAGATAACTCGGGCTCGAGCCAGTGCCTCCTATCGTTGTGGAGGAGGAGGAGGAGGAGGAGGAGGAGGAATAAGTTAACGTTGACCTTCGATACAAAGATAAGGTTTGGAAAATAAACGTATCACGTGATCTGACCGGATTTCACCCCAATCCAAGCTCAATCTCAACCACGTATGAGTAGATAGACCTGACAACGCAAAGAATAGTCTTGCTTGGACTTCAAAGTCATGGTACCTATCTCATTGAATCATACACATACAACCCATGAAGGAATATGAAAGCTAAATTTATATTCAGAAAGTGCTGAACTACGAGTATCTATTCTAGCCGTCAAACCGTAAGACCGAACTGTCCCTATTCACGCCTCAAACACTCCGCTAATCATTTTAATAGATATAAACGCCATATATATGTACTGCAAAATGATACACGCCTACTCTGTCATCTACACCTCAGAATGATTAGTATTAATAAAGGCCCCGCTGATTCATCACTCGTACTGGAAGTCTGCCCGAGGACTAACTGGGGCCAGAACTTATGGTCCGTCTGCACCGTCTTTCGATGTTGATGGTGCCATTGTATAGCTGTTTGCTCTCGCCATCATCTTTGGGAAGTAATTCGCGATTAATTGTTCACTATATAGATATGGCATTAGATTTCATTCGTTTCGACTTCATCCATTTCCGTCTCCGTTTCCCATGTACATCAAGCCTCGGGTTCGACAAGTAATCAAGGGCAAGAGAAGGAGCAATACTTACGTATAAAAACTATGATCCGAATTATGCGGACCGACCAAATTGTGCGCCAATTCATGCGCAAGCACTACCCACCAATAAGCGCCAGCCTCTGCTTTTTCTTCTCCGGCCTTCGATTCCAGCTTTTTGAGGTGTAGCTGTTGAAAGAATCTGAAGTTACAAAAGATGCTGCCCTTGCTATTAAACGCAATAGTATGTCCATGATCATCATAGAAGATGTGTATGGCTTTCCTAGGCAAATTGTATATATCCGCAGCTTCATGAAGTAAAGCGGCGAAGGCATTGAGAGAAGAGACGTTGGCCGAGAGGAAATCGGCCAGGTTAGGTCCATTGGGATTTTTCCTATCGTTGGAGATAAAGATTCGAGTGCCATTAGAAGCATCAGCAAAGTAGGTGAGGTCTTGGCCGGAAGTAGCATCACAGTATTCGGCTTGTTCCTTAACCTGACTGGTAGAGGGGGCCGAGAAGAGTTCGGAGGAATCGTGGGCACGAGATGATTGAATAGCATTGAGAAGGTTTTGTTTGATGGCTCCGTTTGAAGTGACACTCTCAGCTTGAGGTTTTTGTCCCGCAGTCTCAGTATAAGGGGGTGGCGCATCTCTAGTACCATCCTCGAGTAATGGTGTTGGCGCGGTTGGGGATTTTGGTGAATCGTCACTGCTGCTGTCAAGACCCAGGCGACGTGTGAGATTTGAGAATAATCCACGATTCTTTTCTCTCTTGACACGAGGTGGGGATGGAGAGTCGGATCCAAAAGCTCCTGGCATGGCAGCATGCGAATCACGACGATTTCCATCCTGTTTCTCCTCCCGTGCGGCTGTCGCAACTGTAGCAGCTTGGTCTTGTCGCCATTGGTTTTCTTGCTCCTTGATCTGTTCTTGCTCTGCTTCAAGCTGTCTCTTCCGTTCCTCTTCCGCGATCCGTGCCTCGGCCGCTTTAGCCCTTAGAATTCTTTCCACGTTATATCCACGAGAACGTAGTTGCATCAAGGATAGAGTGAGAAAAGATTCAAATGTAAGATAAGACTGTTGCTGCGGGCGGGCTAGTAAGTGCTTGCACATAGCCATGCTGATTTGATATGTGTCATATGCATTAGTCACCAAGAGCTGCAATCCTTGATGCCGTTCTTGTATACAAGCAGCAGTTCTCTTCTCTGTATTCGACAAATTGTGACCTTTCAAAGATCTTCTTACTTGTATACCGCTGACACTTTGTACCGTCAGATTCTTCTCCAGCCATCTGCTGTCCCGCTTAATATTCTCTCGTGGTGATTCATGCAAGAAGAGTTTCGATCTCTCAAGAATGTGCTTTTTGAGCTTTACCGAATCGCCTTGGTACGGAACGGCTTGACCGACACGAAGGTCTTCTTGCACAATATCGCTGAGGTTGGCAGATCCGAGCGCGAGATAGAACTCCTCCAATCGATCCTCCAGAGGGGCACAAACTAGACTTTCTTTGAAGAGACGGTAGCTATTGTAATCGTCAACAACGACAATCTTATTGGGTTGATCCAACTGCCACTGTTTAAGTGGAGCGTCTTCCAATTCCTCTACCTCGGATTCCTGCTCGTCGATGATACTGTTAGACTTTGGTTTCTCCTTTGCAGCTGAAATCTCTTTAGATCCAAGAAGAAACTTAGAAACTCTCATCTGCTTGAAAAGAGCCCTATCTCTTTTCAACGTGGGTAAATCGTTTGCAAGAGACCTTAAAAGATTCAAGTACTTCTCAGGGCTTTGCATAATTCCGAGAAGACGAGCAGGTTCTTGACAGACCAAAGCAGCGAGCTCCAACTTAGTAGGCTCATTCTTCGATCCACATTTGAGAAGGAAAGTATTGCCTTCGGCCCCAAAATCAACAAAGTCAAAAATCTCGCTATATTCTGAAGAATTGCCCAAGTAACATTGTCGAGGTGTAAGGTACTTAATCGTACGGGAATGTTGCGCCTTTTCATTGAAGAGCTCTTTTGATGTTTCTCGATTATTGGGTACAGGAACAATGGCAGAATCGCCAAGTTTAGCACAACTATTATAGCCAAGTTCACCCAGTCTAGCCGAGAAGTATCCAAAAAATGTGATGGCATCGCGATGAGTCTTTGGAGGATTCCGAATGAGTCGATTGACGCACTCTGTGATCGAAGGATCTATGGCAACACCAAATTTATTGGCATGAATCTGGAGATCACGTCGCAAAATGTCAAAGCCAAGAACAGAGCTCTTCTCATTCGTAAAGCACTCTGAGGGTGCAACTCTTCGCTTCTCATCGCCTTCAATTGGAAGAATTGCTTTTGTACTGGTACTAACATCAAAATTTGAATAACTGTTGATGTGATGATTTGCAATGAAGTAAACCATAGCCTTATCTCGGAGGATAAAATCAGTTGATGACATCAAATCGATAAGTTCAGGGACAGCAGGGAAGGATCTGAGCCCCAACATAGATAAGAAACGGCCTTCATTGCTTGTGGATCTATAGCTGTTCCCTGGCCATTGAATTATTGGTAATCCCAAGCTTCTGAGAGCATCTTGAGGTTCGAATAGTTCACAAACTTTGTACATTCGAGCGGTGCCTTGCGACGATTCTTGACCTGGCGGACCAGCCTCAGCGGGACAGATCTGTGATTCTTTCAATTTCTTAAGATCTTCTAGCGGGATATCGTCCTTGACAGATGATAAGTATTTGATCAAGTCCATGTGGCGACTACTCTTGGAAACTTCGCCCTCTTTGGGTTGTGTGCTAGGTGCGAGAAGTCGACTATAAATTGTCTCTAGATCTACAGTTTTTCGTACTCCAATGGCAGCTAAGAATTTCTCTTTGACACCCGGACAGTTTGTAAGAGTAGGTAAGTCCTCAAAAAGCTTTACACTCTCAAAGAACGCTTCGCCTGGCTTCCTCATACCGCACTTGGTTGGAATCACCGTGAAGGTGGAGAGTAATGATATGACAGTTGCTTTGGAGTTGGCACTGGTGCCATCCCATGATTTTGAAATAATTTGAAGGACCTTGGCAGCAAACTGTGGTGATATTGTAATGTTTTGGTCTGGTCCATTCCTATCTCTTGATTCTATTAAATAACGCAGCCACGGAACAATCTCGAGGGGCTCCCATCCGAGAGCCTGGAGTTCGTGTGGCTGGCATTCTCTAGTAAATTCGAAAGGTATCGTCGTTGGGGGGACTGGAGTCTCCGGTGGTATCCTGTTGACGTTCAGGTAATTTGTGACGCTGCCCAGCGCGATAATTCCACCTTGATTATTATCTTCTCCGAGAGTGGCGACGGCAACGTCGAATAAAGATTGCACAGTTGGTGTATCGATTTCTCGCAGAACAGCTTTATGGCCTGCCCACTTGATGAATTGAATCAACTGCTCCTTAGTAAGTGCCTTTGCCTCGAGTTCTTGCTTAACATCGCCAATCGTAATCTCGGTGATGAGCTCAAAATCCTTCAGCTTCTGCACAAAATCGGAGCTGACAAGTACATCTGGAATCACAGGGATCCCTTCCACAAAGCCACTCAAGTCTTCTGTTGCCAGCCGAACCTTTGTCGTGGGAAGAACGCTTCTAGTACTATAAACTTCGATGGAGGCTTTTTTATACGCTGTCCAAAATGCTTCTTCGATGATTTGTGAAACTTGAGAACTCGGAGTAGAGTCTCCAAATGTGAAAGTTTTCAATATATGTGCAGCTTCAGGCATAAACTGTTCAATCTCGCGCTTTGTAACTTTATTTCCGTTTCCGTTGGACTGAGCAGCACGTTTGACCTTATCAGCAAGATCCGACATCTCATTAGCAAACGCTAACCTGGCCATGATTCCGGCAACTCGGAGCATCTCAAGATTCCACGTTCGAACATATCGTGCATTCAAATCAATAGACTCTCGCTCCACTGTCGGAATAACAGATGGCGCAGATAGATGCATACCAGCACCAGTAGTTTGGTGAGTCGGAAAACCAATAAACACCCGTCCGCCGGGCTTCTTTCCTGGAAGAACAGATGCAAAGACATCCACATTCTTCGAGACTACATTTTCATGCGCAGATGCCTCGGTCTCATCATAAGAAGATGTGAGAATAGCCAACTTGGTTGTCTTGGGAGGTGGCTTCTTAGTTGCTCGTTCTAATTCCGCTGCAAAGCTTGGCTGGATGTAGGTTTTGATCATCGCCGTGGTCACACGTAAGAATACATTAGTGGTTGTTAAGGCTGTTAGATCTTCTAGTAGTACTTCTTGCATTGCTCTTTCTTCTTGTAAAGCTTTTGCCTTCTGTTGCGCCTGGCTATTATTAGAAGTAAGTCGAGAGAAAAAGGAACGGAGAGAAGGTATCTCGTTGGAACTACCGCCATAACTACTATCATAAGAGGATTTTGATGTGGATGACTTGGTAGGTTTCCAGCCGACAACGCTCATGAAAGTCGCGTCCATCTGCACGCTCTCTCTCTCGAGACTTTGCACCTTCATGAGACCTTCTTTTGACCTTGTCTCAACATCCCTTGCAATAGGCACATTATAACTCGGAGCTGCTTTCTTCGTCAAAGTAATGATCTTGTAATCGTCAACGTATAATTCGATATTCTGTAAAGCCACGAATGTCAAACTCGTCGCCAAAAATTGGGCTATAGAGAGCAGGTTCGGCATAGGGGTCGTATTATTTCGATAATCCAGGACGAAGCTGGTATTAGGATTTGCTTCGTTGGGAGGCAGTTGTATCTTCTTCGTAAACAGAGAGTTTCCCTTCCAGTAGAATGCCATAGCCTGGTTCCCCGAGCTCACAAATGGATCTTCACAATCTGCAAAGACACTGTAGAAACCTACACCGAAGGCTCCAATTTTCGTTTCATCGGGATTTCCCTCAGCTATCCTCTTGAGTCTCGACCAGTCATTGACTCCAAATGCCTGCCCATTGTTGGTTACCAACAGTCTCTTCAGGGTATGGTGCAGCAGAACGTGTTTCAATATCGCTGATTGATTCGTGGTACTAGGAGTTGGGACTTGGAAGGATGGCAGGGTCTCGAATTTGATCGTAACGGTTGTTGCTTGCGCATCTGCAGCGTTTTGTATCAATTCTCGCAGGGTCGTCCATTCTCCGGAGTATCTAGCTAGAACTTTGTCTATCAAAGCTCTCGTATTAACTGTAACGGCCTCTTCATCATCGCCATCGTTCAGCGCAGCCGCTCGAAGTTTCGTGAAATCCATGTTGTAATAAGCGCTTCTAGGCTCGCAAGTCTATCAATGTGCCCCCTTCCCTTAGCAATAATACCAAGCCGTTGAATGTCGGGAAGTATTTCACTTAAATAAACGCAAACTGGCGTTGGTTTGCCCCCTTCCGTTGACTCGATAGCAATTCCCCAAAGTCCAAAGGTGTGTCATATAATCGCATAGACTGACTATATGCGATGAGCCATGCTTGATGGTAAGAATAGCTGTTTGAATTCTGAGGGTATGTCCCCCTAGGTATGCAACTCTGGTATGCAGAGGGGTGTATTGTAATGTCTACGGCAGGTAGTAAGTGAGTGAGTGGTTCACCATGAGCTTGCGGAAGGCTGACGGAAGGCTGACGGAAGGCTGAGTCGCACTAACCTATGTCTACGAAGGATTCTACTCTAGAAGAGCAACACGAGACGTTGCACTCTATTGGAAATAAGCTTCATTTCGTCGTTGTACTCTAATGTAATGGAGAACCCAAGAGGCTACGCCATGGCGAAGTATATATGTACGAATGTCAAGTATGGTCAACAATGAGAGTGTGTGATGAACCTATGAGTATTGCTTGCGTTCGTTGGAATCTCCCTGTGCTCGAGTCGACTTATCCAAGGCTGCATGTATCACATGATTTGCCCAATGAATGAATGATATATCAGATTTGTACCAGTACTGCGATATTCGAGTATACTCGTACATATAATAACCATCCAGAGCGCGGAATAACTTCACGTAGTGTGAATAAGGTACTGCATACTAAACGCTCCTGTGGGTATATCTTTATACACTCAAACGCCATCCCAATAACCCTATATGTATATGTACAATGGAATAGATCAACGTCGTCTGTCGGAATTCCTTTCTCCTCGGCCACGCATCTCAGGTGAACGACTCCTTCGAGGCATTCGATCGCGTTTGTTATCGTTCCTAGAGTCCTCGTCGCCCCTTCTTGAGTGGTATCTTCGATCAGGACTTCTGCTTCGATGCCTGCCGTGTCGAGTCTCTGGACTACGACTTCTTTCTCTTCTCCGTGGGCTCTCATCACGTCGGCGCCTATGGTGTTCTCGCTCTCCACTCCTTGATCGATGCCGATGCTTCCTGTATCTTCGTTCGCTATTCTGTTCGCCATTTCGCTCCCGACTCCGGCTTCTATGCCTTCGTCTATGTTTGTCTTTCGATCGCCCTTCTCTCCCCCCTCCAGCATGGTTATCATGATCCTTCCTCAGCAATCCACCCCTCTCTTCCTCGGTTTTAATCTGAGGCATCTCTTGTCCATCCGCATTGCCCACAAAATCGCCGAATCCAGTCCCTCTCCCCATTCCTTCGATATCATCATTTCCCTCCGCAGATTCCTTGATTACCCTGTTCAATTCCCCCACTTCCACATTGTTTGCGCCGGTACCTTCACCGCGTTGTGCGACCGGTAGCCCCAAAGCCCTTGCTATAGCATCCTCCTCGGCCTCTTTTATCTTCCGGATCTCTTCCTTTCGTTCTCGTGCTTGTCTTTCTTCTGCGGTCTCGTTCCCGGTGGTAGCAGAGTCTCCTTTCGCGTACCAATTGAGATCCTTTCCCTTCTGCCATCGACCGACGGGGGCCATGAGAGAGTGGCCCAGGTAGTTTTCTCGGTGCTGTACGGACGCCATATTAGTGAATGAGGCGAATCGAGTTACTGAGCCTTCCTTACTTGAGAGGTTTGAACCTCATCCCAGCTGAAATTTACACCTCCCCGTGAGCCAGATTTGCGTATAGTAGATAGGAGATCCATGATGGTTGATTTGTTCCGTGTAACTTGCTTGCGGGTAGTACTCGAGCAGCACTCGAGTAGATTTGAGTAGGTTACGGTTACGGTTACGGTTACGGTAAACTTTCATCTATCTTGCTGATTGCTCTATCTGCTATCTGCTATCTCGCTAAGCTTTTACCCGTACAACGCCAATGCAGTCAGGAACTGAGTGGATTGATGAGTCTGTCACTATCACCACGCCAACTCTAACCTGAACCTGAATCATCGCCAACATGCCTACTGAGTAGTGTTTTACCTCATCCCGCGAATAGAGTCATTTTCAGGAGCGTGGGTGCTGAGTCGGTCACATGAGGCCATGTTAACGAGCTAAAGCAGCATTCACAAGCAAAGTCGGCCTGGAAAAGGCCATGTTAGCACTGCCTCGCACCTATGTCTTGACCATTACCCTTACCCAAGGTTTCATTCTGGTGTTGTGATCCTCAGATTCTACATGACCTCAGACTCTCTACATTCATCATGAAGCTCTCGGCATGCTAGTCTCACTGCTCTACAGAGTTCTCCGGTCTTAGAGGTGTATGAATCATTTTTTGAGCATGATTCGATTCACTGAATCAATATCTTCCTTGATATAAGACTGCTATGGTAGGCCATCTGGGAGCTCTTTAATCTCTTCCCACTGCCCTTTCGCAATCGATCATCCTCCTTCATACAGAGTAGATCTACAGCACTTCTAGTATCATACATCATACTACATCAAAACTTGAAAGCTTACTCACAAACACAATATGTCGAACCGTAACAGTACTCCACCCATACCAAATGGTCTCAAAGCTGAACAGATAGCTATCTATCACGATATCATACGTACCGTCGATGCTCGCCCCAAGGGCTATGATATTCCACATGTCGTTGTCATCACAGATATTGGCAAAGACTATGATGATCTTACTGCCATCATGGTTCTCAAAGAACTCCATCGTCTAAGTGCTATAAAACTCGAGGGCCTTATCGCCAACCTTGCTCCGGAATACAAAAGAGCACACTTTGCACGCAAGGTCCTTGATTACCTCGGGCTTCATGATATACCTGTTGGCCAAGGGACCGGAGGTCAGTTCCCCGTCCCTAACGAGAACAAGGAAGCGTGCAATCCACCAGCGGCTTTTGAGTTTCCTAAGGAGATCATGGGTGAGAAACCTTATCCTGCTCAACCAAACGGGCTAGATCTCTTGCAGCAGCTTGGAACAAACGCCTTGGAAGGACAGTATAGACTTACCTTCTTGCTTCTATCTTCACTGCAAGATATTACCGAGTTCAAAAGACATCTACAGCCAGATCCTAAGTCACAAGTACAACCATTGAAGCAGATTACATCCAGAGTCATCTTACAAGGCGCTTACCACCTAGAAGCCAACCCCAATGCCCCTCCTTCGAATGCCCCTCCTTCAAATGCCCCTCCTTCAAATGCCTCGAGACACCCTCTTGATTCTGCAGTCCTCAAGGCCGAGCACGTAGCCAACAACGATTGGAATTGGCCAGATGCGGAAGAGTTCCATGCCTTCCTCGACGAACAAAATATCCCTTCAGTTGTCTACACCAGGAATGCAGCGTTCGAAACCCCCCTTACCAATACTATATTCAAAGACCTAGCAGCTACTAAACACCCCTTGGGAGTAGCTCTATACGATGTTGAGAGGCCACAGAGCCTAGCCTTCTATGCCGGGGCTTGTAGCACGCCCCCAGCTCATCTGGGACGCGATCAAGAGTGGTTCTTAACGAATCGGAGCACCTTCTACGACCAAAACCCCCTAAATACGCCTAAAGCAGACCTACCAGCGCCGAATTCTACAGATATCCTACAATACTGTAAGGTTATAGTCTATGATGCTCTAGCCGCCCTGGCTACGTCGGGTGATGACATTCTAGATGCTCTAGATGTTCTCAAGAAGCCTAGATACGCCGAGGAGCTAGTTCATAATGAGCTACATCGGGTTGTCGGTATTGATTCGACTCTTTATCGGAAGGTCGCTGCCGAGAATAACCTTACCGAGGGAGGGGCATGTTTGACCAGTGACCAATCCTCAGTCTCGTTGGCGAGCACCAATCCGGAGGAGATGAAGAAGGTGATTGAAGCCTTGCTAATGGGAGCCTTGCTGGATTCTAGAGGTCACATTATTCAAGCTTCGATTGGACACTAAGGAGTTTAAAAGATTTTCTGAATACGGTTTATTAACTTTATTCCTATCTTAATACAAGAGGGTTGGTGATTTCTGTATAAATTCCATGAAATTAAGTTATCCGAGAAGGGAATTTTCTGAGTTTGGTGATTTAAGTATCCTTAACCGCTCATAAGGTTATGCAGACGAAGAATTTGATCTATTTTGACTATACACCTCGCTTTTTGGTGAGTGTAGAGGTGAGATCGAGAGACCAAGCAACTGGTTCGCTAATGGAACCTTATAAGTCAAATTACGCTTGGGGGGTTTCGACGCGAGAGAGTTCTCAAGGTCACCATTCAGATCTGGAATTCACGGCGAACTCCAACTGTAACGGAAGTATAAGATTCGCAAGTTGCATCGAAAGGTGAGGAGATTCGATGATACCATCAGTGTGGTCGAAGATAGTGATCCTAAAAGGAATTCGAGGAATCATGGTGAGCTTATCATCATGAAGCGCTACCGTTACCGCATCCACTACCACGATGATCAATTTGATATAAGGCTATGTGACTTGAAATTCAAACGATGATGAAAAGGAGTATTAGTACTCGTAGTAAGATTCGTTGTTTGATGCATAATATGTATTTCACTATTACTCGAGTATTAACCCTTTTTCTTATTAGCCGAGTTGTAACCATTGAATTTCTCTTAAAATACCTGCGTGGCATTCATTCTCGATATTATCTATCACTATGATTTCTTTTACTTGTACTGTAAGTTGGTGCAATGTATGAGGATCTTTGTGACGTTATCGAATCAACCGATGGTTGATCTCGTATGTTTGGGTGAATTATATATGTTGATCTTGTTAGTAATTCAAAAATGCACTCGAGAATGTGGTCAAATTCTTATGGAAGACTGCTTTTCTTGTCTTGGAATTGAATCTAACCGTGGTGGTCTTGCAGATCAAGCTGCATTGAGAATCATTTATAGAGGAAGAATCGTTCTGAAAATCGTGGACAAAGACGTACTTTCCTCTTAGAGAATCTAGCATCCACCGGTAAACAGAGGAGATGCTATTAATAAATTCTCCTTCGCTGTTCGAAGAGCAATGTCACATACTTCTCTACAAACAGTATCTTTACTTCTTTCCATCAACGCCTGTATTTTAACTCGGGTAACTTGATGATTCTCAAGTCCTATGGAATTAGAATAGAATACCTAAGACCCAGCAGCTTTTCGTTGTCTTATGGACCCCTTTATTAACCATCTACTGCTACTGAGTCTCAAAAAGATGATGATAGTGAAAGCCATCTTACATTTCTGGGCAATTACAGTAGCTATATTGGCTATGTACTCAGGATGGATACTTCGTTTATGTTTTCTCGCTGCTAGGATATTATTACATATACTAACGCTAATATGACACAGAGATACATGTACCTGATGAAATAACGGGAGTATATTCTCAAGGTCAGGTGCAAAGGGAGATGTCATGGATTCATGTAGCGCTCGTTGCTTTTAAATTATTGTCAAGTGTGGGCGGTGCTTTGAAATCATATGGTTCTTCACCAAATTCACTGAAGGAGTGTCTATGGTGCCGAGACATTGCTCCCAAGAGCAATATACTCGTACAATAATCAATTTCTGTTAAATGACTTGAGTGGACGTTGATCAGAGTAGTAGATTGGAACACAAATACTGCACCGGAGAGACTCCCAGCTAACCAATATTCCAAGAAATCAATTGGATATTCCAACGAAATCTTCTTCTATCAGCCTAAATTGATTTTCTCAAAGATTCCTACACCTTCCCTTCCTAACGCCGTAGCTACACCCACAATCGACGCCCCAACATTCCGCATCCTGGTAAAACCCGCCTGGTCTTTTACTCCCCCAACACCAATAATTTCCGTGCATCTCACACTCTCAAAGTGTGACTCATCTAACATTCTCCGGATGGTCTTGACATTTCCCAAGGCAATTGGATGCAGCGCGTCACCAGCCATTCCACCAATCCCTTCGCCAGCAGAAGAACCCAAGATGGGGTTCCCCAGTTCATCCACCACCAAGCATGAACCAAGAGTATTGGTTGATGTAATAAAAGATATGGGATTGTTGCCAAGAAGCGAGGTTCCAACTTCCAACGCCGATATCAAGTTCTGGAATTGTTCGAAATATGTGTATGGGGGAGTTTTGATGCCTACGAGGATGTCTTGTTTTTCACCCCCAGCTTTTACGCCCCCTACCATCTTGATGTATGATGCTAAAGCTTGCTCGTCGTAAGCAGGAGGGGACTTCCCCGCTATGTTGGGGCATGAGAGGTTGATTTCCATCATGAGGTTCAGGTTGGACCTTCCATGTTGTCTGAGAATGTGCTTGTAGCATTCACCGACTTCTTCAGCCGAGCCGGTGACGGAGATGATCCACGGTTTGGTGGTAAGACGCTGAAATTCTTCATCGTTGGCAAGTTCAAGCAGTATATCCAGATATGCGTCTAGAGATACGGGGGAATAGCCGAGCGTGTTTAGACTGCTTGTTTCCCCTGGTACGACGGCGCTTCGACCTTGGGAAATCGAGGCGAGGGTGCAATTGGATTTGGGATCGAAAAATGTATATTGGTGTGTTTGGGGGTCATGTGGAAATGGCTTGAGAAGCGATGTTCTAATGGTTACAGCACCCGTATGAGGACTACTGTAAAGGGCTAAGAGTTCGGCTTTCGTTGTTGCCCACTGATCGACATGACAATCAGCTCTCGAGGTCCATGATAATTTAGAATCTTTAAAGGTCTCAAGGGGAGAGAGGGAGGAGAGAGGAGAGAGGAGAGAGGAGAGAGGAGAGAGGAGGGGGAAGACACATTATAGGCCTATGAGAAGTGCATGGAAAGAGCTATTGGTAAGGCCTGGTGGGCTGCAGGCTTAAGAACGTAGGGGAATAAGCGAGATTTCCAGCTTGCCATAGAAAGGAGACTCAGCTCAAATGGTGATGGGGGTGAAGACAGGATACACTCACAGGGCAAGCTGAATTTACCAGTGGTGGTGAGATTCCGAATGGATTATTCAATTGAGTTTCAGACATGATTGTCTTTCTTTCGTTTGTATTTCTCTTTTCCATGACTGTCACAACAGTACTCGTACACATATTCAATGACAAAGGAGGGGTGAAGAGGGACGAGGGAGACATCAACATGTGACCCTTCGCTTAGTCATCCATCCCCCAGTCTACCCAGGTATGATTTCAGATGATTTGCATTCTTTGGAGTTCCCGTTCTCAATCACCATCACAACCATTTGCGACTTGTTTGGACGGAAATTGCTTCATATTCTGTACTTGATGCTTCGAACCTGATACTTTGATAGCATTGGTATCTTGGTCAGCTATATACGGTAGAGATTTCTCTTCTTCGCCATTCACCCTGACATTCCAATTCTATCAAGAATCCCTCCCATTTGCCATTTAGTCTCTCCCCCACTACCGGGGAGAAATAACAAGTGTTGAATCTTTGCTGGACAGTGAAGCTGAAGAACTATAACAGCTTCAAGCAGAAATGGAAAAGGATGGATATTCTCACAGGGGGCGTTGATGGATGGAATCAAGTGTTCCTTAATCGACTGTCTTCCTTACTTCAACTTAAATTAAAGATTCATGTCAAACTTCAAAGACGCCATCCCATTATCATGGCAGAAGGAATGGATTTGGATCAATCTCACACAACTTCTACACCTATCGAAACGGGAAACCGTTGGTGGCTGGTCATCGTGGCAGTGGTTACTGCATTTGTCCTACTCCTATGTCCTACATCAAGCGAAGATAGGACATCTTATGACCCAAAAGAGAGTTTAACCTTCCTCTCTTTACATCCATTGGTTGGTTGCTTTCCAGGGATATTTGCATGCCATCCCGAAAAGCTGTTACCAGCGAGTGATTCATCGCATCTGCCACTCTTCAGTGGTTAATGTCTGGAATTTCAATAAAGCACTAACACGTGTTTCGCCACACTTATGCAGAACTGCGGTCTGCGGGTAACAAGTCACAACAGGCATTTGGGGTTTGGGATTTTAGTTCGTGAAGAGTGGACCCCAGATCGAATGGGAGTCAAATATGGATCGCCCCATCGTGAGGTCTGCCTGTCCCCAGGATTGAAAGATGGATCAGTCGATGCCAAACGGCCCAAATCATTACGAGATACTGGGGATTTCTCAGGATGCCGTCACTCAGGACATCAAGAATGCCTTCTTCACCCTGGCCAAAACCCACCACCCCGATAAAAATAATGGAGGACCAACACAGGAATTTGTAAAGGTTGGTCTCGTTTCGCCTAACGGAATAGGGGGATCAATGACATCTCGAAGAACTAATGTGCTGACAGGTCAGAACCGCATACGAGATCTTATCCGACAAAGATCGGCGGAATGTTTACGATCGCCATCATGATAAGGTATGGGGTAACATGGGGGCTCCAGCACCGAAGGCACAAGAGAATTTTACATACCAGAGGAAAAGGAAAGGTAGATACTCTTATGGGGGAGGCTCGAGCGCAAACGAGGAAAGATCAAGTTCCAAAACGAAAGACGCGGAAGAGAGGAAGGAAATGGATGAAGACAATGCGAGAAGGGCAAATGAATCATTAGATGCTCTCATGAGAGAGTTGGAGCGAATATCAGGACGATTTGAAAGAAGAGAGTATTGA
>NGKF01000022.1:0-23327 GCA_002162555.1 Monilinia aucupariae | reverse complement strand
GGGTTGAAATGACGAGCCGGCCACCGAAGATAGACACCAGACCCGAGATTTTTGAGCGTCACCTTGCCGATGCATGAACCTTTACCCTTCCATGACAACACTCCGGCAACAGTGCGGCCCTTTCGTTTGGACCAACGTCAACGGCTTTGATATCGCTTCTCGCGAGTTTGAAATCAGATTGCGTACGTCGAACATGAAATGAGATTTTGGAATATAATACCCAAATGAGCTTCCTTATATAAACAATTAGACTTTCAGTTGGAATATGTAAATACTCTGAAGACTTAAAGTCCATATAACTTATCCCTTGGGCTTATGCCTGAGGCACCTTTTCACCTGTCTTCCTACTAAGGCTCGTTTGCGGGGTAACCGATTATCTCGTCTAATCTCCATTCGTTATCGATAAGCCTTTTATTACCTAAGCATGAAATGATGTGCATTGATATGATATGATTGGTCGATTGTCGATATCCTTACGATTTTTATAATCTATCTCGAGCTTCATTTTGTCTTGGAGAGGAGAGAGAAGAGAGAAGGGAGGAGATTATACTCGTTTACCAGCCATATTTGTATCACAATATCACACCAAGCCGTCGCAATCATGGGAGGTCCCAATCTTGAAGTTTTAAAGGTAAAATCATCATCACCATCAACATCATCATCTCCTTTACCACTTCACCTGCTCAATGCCACCTCCAAGACCCCTTCACCTCTCCTGACAGTCTCATAGTTCGGCATGTACATCATGTTTCCCATCGGGATCATGTACTACTACGGCACGAACCTCGATCGTCGCTTCTCCGTCCCCGACTTCTGGCCAAAGAAAGAACAGACCAATCGCATACCGTTTGAGAAGGATGAGATTAAGGCTGAGTTGGAAAGGTTAAGGCGGAAGAGAGCATACTTGAGAGAGCAGAGGCTGCGTGGCGCGGATGAAGCGAATGGAGCTGAGAAGTGAGGACGAGGAGGAGGAGGATGCATGCGAAGAATAGGATATCGATCGAGTGGTGTGATGGGCCAATAGTGGCGAGAGCACTTCACATGGAATCGGTATGGCAAAGAATGGGCGACAAGGTAGACGGGCGTTCTATGGGTGGTCATTATTGACGGCTTCTTTTGATAATCCGTCGAGGCTTGCGGATTCCTCGATCTTTGAGGAATGGGAAAGCTTGCAGAGGCATAATCACAGCTTAACTTAGGGTTGAGGGGAGGGGAGGAGAGGGCTTCTTATGTTATGTTACAAATCCCCTCTACTGTATATCTATTCTATACCCTACATCTACATGCATCTACATGCATCTATATGCGTATCAACCAAAGATACACCCCCCCCTCTCTCTATTAGTCCAGTCCACTAATCAAATCTTCCCATCTTCCATCCTCAATATTCCCCTGTACCACATTCGCATATATACCTTGAACATCCGAGTTGTCTCTGGCAGATTCAATGAAAGAAATGAGCCTATCCGTAGCCTCCCCGGCGTCAACTGGTACATTTGTATCTTCATTAGGGTCCCACAGAATATCCGAGCTGCTGATCTTGATGTCGAATTTCTTCTGTAGAGCTTCCCCCGCCGCCGTCACCATGTTCGGTTCGGTCCACACAATGATATTCCCATCATCGTCGACCTCTAAATCCTCGGCGCCTGCTTCAATGGCCTCATCCATCACATCATCGACACCTAGATTCTTCTCATCTTTCTCGAACGTGACGCATCCTTTCTTTTGGAATAGATATGCTGTAGGCGTCACGGTTCCCCCATGAACTTTGACCAGATGCCTCAAATCCATCATCGTCCGATTGACACTATCCGTCTCGGCTTCAATGATCAGAGCAACCTGGGGTGGCATTATACATTCCAAGGTTGCTTTCTGCAGGGCAGCTCCAGTGGTAGACTTTCCTTGGGCGCGGGCTATGGCGGCTTCCATCAGAGTCTTGGGGAAACCAGCTATGTCAGTCAGTGTAAGCATTGTGCGCATGTTGATATGTCGGAAAGGGAATGTACCCCCACCCCACTATGTACCTTTCTTCGCAGTCGCTAGGACCGTCGCCAGTCTCGGGTTGGTGTATGGGTCGGCTCCATATACTGGGTATCGTAGGTTAGTATGTATATATTGATCATAGGAAGAGGATCTCAGGAGAATCAACCACAACATACATTTGACGGCCAGCGCAATGCCATGCGCAATGATGGAGCGAGCCTTGGTCTTTTTCGCATCAACAGCTCCCTTGTCATGTTTTATCTTCGACCATCGATTATGACCCGAGGATATAACTGAGGTGGTAGAGAATTGTATGCATTTTGAACAGATGTAATCACTTCGAACCAAAGGTCTCAAAGGTCGAGAGAGGGATAACATATTGAGCGTCTATATATATACCAGAGGAGGAGGAAAAGTAGGATTAGTTCAAGAGTTCTGAGTTCTCAAGATGAATATTGTTCTAGCTTCCGATTGGTTGAAATTTGATCGTCGTCGTAAATCTCCATGTGTGTGTAAGGTTATGCTTGTTTTTGTACTTTATGTTCTTACCAAGGAACAAGACCAGGCCAGAACACCTTCAGATGTACAAATCCAACCCATCTCGCCAGGACATCCACAACAACGGAATAGATATAAATTCTTCAATCTTACACATCAACAACATCACATTTGTCAATGTCCTCGGGTCGGCCAAGCTCCAAGAATGGCTCAAGTGAACTTCCGGGAAGGATAGAGCCATCCCCCACCCCCGAACTCGACATCAAGAAGTTACAATCCCTCCCATCAGAACATCAAGACCTATACCTCTTGAGCTTCGTCTCAACGCTCACCAAACATGTGGAAAGCCTGGAACCAGACGACTGTACTGCGCAACAGCTCTACCTCAAAAAAGAACTCTTTCAAATCCTCAATCTCGCAGCTCCCCCTCCCACCAGAGTGATACGGAATAATTTGGGTCGATGTTTCGCACATGTGCTAGGGAAGGGGGACAGGAAGCTGCTCTTCGAGACGATCAATGATCTGGTTGGCATAGTCAGTAGCGGCAAGGTAAAGACAGAGGGAGATTTCAGGACGAAGCATGCGGCCGTGTATTGCTTAGGGGATGTCTTCGCAGCTGGTGGAGACAGCGCAATTGGATTACATCCTTTGGCATGCAGCGCATTGCTCAAATTACTGAAGTCGGCGCAAAACAATGCGGGTCTACGAGCGGCGGTCTTCAAGGCTTTGAGCAAGATTGTGGGTATGGTTGCGACAAGTATGGATGACACGATTGCTAAGGATATTTGGAAACAAACCAGGGGTTATGCTTCGAGTGAAAAGTCGGCATTGGTACAAATTGCTGCGTGCAGATGCTTGAGGAACCTTTGTAAGTATACACAATACTACGACAATTCTAGCGACTTCGAAAACCTCAAGTCAACAATCTTCAAGACGATTGACTCGCCCAGCGCATTGGTTCGACAGGCTGCAGCAGAGTGTTTGGCAGAGGCGTTGGTGAAGAGTCATTCAGAAGAACCTATCCGGGATAACGATGTACCTATGATCAAAAAGATCAAAAGGACGAATACCAATAAACGTTCATCTGTCATAGCCGGCGCAGGACTCGATGACGATGAAATACCCTCCAGGCCCGGAACGCCTACTGGTAACAAGAAGAGCCAGATACTCGTCCTTTCAATGCAAGACATATTGAAAGTGTTATCCAACCAGTACATCAAAACATCGACAACTCATAGAGCCCGGGCTGGAATAGCTGTTTGTTATAGTCGAATCTTCAAGAGTATGAGCGAAAGAACTGTCGAAACGATGTATATGCAGATCGTGGATCACCTGACCGTGGAGCTTTTGAGCCATGCAAATATTACTTGTAATAGGTATCGTTTGTTGAGTACGCGCAAGTATGTTCAAATTATCCTCGAAGATGTGGTCGGTCAATCCATACTCGGCGAATCTGGACAGCTGGACGCGGCAAAATCATTGGTCAATGATATTTTGAAGAACTACCCTCAGGTGATCAAGGAAAGAGCTGAACCCTCGAAGCACACACTTATTGCCACACTCAGTGCATTGGCATCATTGATTGAAACTTTGGGGTCCGCTGCGAATGTGGTTGCCGAAGGCTGTCGGGATGGGCTATTACAAGTTCTTCAGCATCCAAGTTATACAGTGCAAATCTATACCTCATACTGCTTACGTGCATTTACGTTGGCTTGCCCGCAGCAGCTATTGCCCTGCCTTACGATTTGCATGAATAGTGTCAATCGAGAACTAAACTTATTGACCACTGGAAGAAACTCACCAAGGCGATGTGTGGGCTATGCCAATGGATTGTCTGCTATGATCAGCACAGCAAACCTACAGCCGCTTTATGGCTCAGTAGACGTCAACAGCCGTGTGCTTTCTCTCGCAACTAGTCTCCTCAAGTCTAGTAGCAAGTCGGAATTACGCATTTCGAGCACTCAGATCCAGGTAGCTTGGATCCTCATCGGTGGATTAATGTCTTTGGGTCCGAACTTCGTAAAGATCCATCTCTCCCAGCTACTTCTTTTGTGGAAAAATGCCCTGCCGAAGCCTCTTGCGAAGGATAATACTTCTCAGCGAAGCTTCCTCGAATCTTCTTTCCTCACTCATGTTAGAGAGTGTGCACTTGGTTCTATTTTGGCCTTTTTGCAATTTAACAGCCGCCTTCTGACGGCAGATGTCTCCAAGCGGATTGCTGCCATGCTTACTAACACCTCAGCGTTCCTGAAGAGTCTCCCTTCCAAAAAATTATCGGATGACGTAACACAGAGGTTAACTCCCTCGTTGCAACTGCAGGATCTGGATTTAATGGTTCAGCGTCGTGTCCTTCAATGTTATGCAAGATTGGTCACTCTTAGTCCCGCTGGGGGAAGTGAAGCGCTGTTACAATCGAATCTTCTCACGCTCGCTGTCTCATTCTTTGCCGACCCTGAAAACTACAGTCCAAGTTCGCTATCATCATCAATCGCGAGCTCGGCAGGCAACTTCGAAACCGTGTGGGATGTCGGAGATAATTCTGGCTTTGGTATCACAGGTCTTGTTCGAGGCTTCGAGGTTCAAAAATTAGCTTCCGAGCAAGAAAATGGACCTCAGGATGACTGGGTAAAGGAAACAGGATCAGATATCGACATATTAAACGTACTGCTATCCCCAATTTGCAGTTCGCTTGAGCATGACTCAATTTCACTTTATTTGGGAAATATGGAATCAGGAAATAGCTTGCCTGACCCACCGGCTACCGAGGTCATCAATATAGCTATCAAACTATTCGCCATCGCTTTCCCCATAACGCCCCCAAAGATTCAAGAAAGTATACTAGAACAGATCGCCACATTCTTATCCACTGGGGCGCTCCAACGCGATCCTGGGCGAAAGGCTGCGATAAATGTTAATGTTGCGGCTGCACTGTTTTCTACGTTGAAGGTGGCCGTGAAAGAGACATCATCTCCTCCTGGTGACCTCACCAGTCCCGCGGTGGAGAAGCTCATGCAAGAAATTCTTCGGTCATTTGTTGTTCATCAGGATCAATATGTACGCAAGATTGGGTATGAATCCCTCGCTCGTCTCTGCACCAGCTCTGGCAATACATATACCAACCAAGAAATCAAATACCTTATTGATACCATTGTAAGTAACCGTGAGCCAAGTGCAAGAGCTGGTTGTGCAATGGCACTAGGGTGTATCCATTCTCAAGTGGGAGGAATGGCTGCAGGCTTCCATTTGAAGACTATTTTGGGTATCTTGATGTCCTTGTGCAACGACCCTCATCCGACTGTTCATGTTTGGGCTCTGGAGTCCTTATCGCGTGTCGCAGATTCAGCTGGTCTGACATTCTCGGGGTATGTTTCCAGTACGCTTGGCATGCTATGTCAGTTGTATGTTTCAGATACACACAATGAAGAAATCTCCTCATTGGCGACTTCGAACCTGGAATTAGAATTGTCTACAACTGCAGTCATTGCGCGTTGTGTTGACTCCTTGGTCAATGTTCTTGGGCCCGATCTTCAGGACATGACCAAAGCTCGAGATTTGATACTTACAATGGTGGGGCAATTTCGAGTCGAGGAAAACATTCTAGTTCTGGCTGGGAGCTTGAAGTGCCAGGAACATCTAGCTCTATATGCACCGGGACATATGGAATTTGTAGACTATGTCGTTCTTCTTCAGAAAGATTTAAAGTCGGATAAATCAATGTTGAGAGATATTGCGATTGATGGTCTATACAAT
Source organism: Monilinia aucupariae (assembly GCA_002162555.1). Classification (NCBI taxonomy): domain Eukaryota; kingdom Fungi; phylum Ascomycota; class Leotiomycetes; order Helotiales; family Sclerotiniaceae; genus Monilinia; species Monilinia aucupariae. Next base: position 17,096 of record NGKF01000022.1, on the reverse strand, counting down.
CTCATGAAGCGCAATTCGGAGGATGTTGTCAAAGCCGCCGAGACTGGATTCGAAGATCAGCTTTGGCTAGCATTGGATTCGGATCCTGCACATGATGGGATCAGGAATGTTATTCGAAATTGGTTGCAACAATCCTGTTTAACGGAAACACCCAGATGGCTGCAACGATGCCAAACGGTTCTATCTATGACAAGACCTAAGGCAGAAGATTCTACCGCGATAGCTGCAAAAGTTAATGCTCTGCCTGACTTGCAGGACGAAGAAGTGGCAGGTTTTGCAGCTGCTTCTGGCATGGCCAAAGATACGAGCGCTCCCGCTGCTGGCCAAGAACCACTGAGGTGGCAAGTTCGAACGTTTGCCATGAGCTGTTTGGGAGAGATTTTTACATTGGTTACCAAGGATCTAGCAGCCAATGGAAGCTCCTCCGCGGAAGTTGCGCTGCAAAAACGGGTAGCAGATGTAATTCGAATGGCGTTTTCTGCATCGACATCTAACGTCGTGGAACTTCGAGTCTGGGGTTTGAAATTGATTGATGCCGTATTGAAGATGTTCGGTCACACACCTGATCCCGACTTTGCCGAGGCTCCACTTCTGGAGCAATACCAGGCTCAGATTAGTTCCGCTCTTACCCCAGCTTTTGCCGCCGATTCGTCCCCTGAATTGGCATCCGAGGCCGTTAACGTTTGCGCTGCCTTTATTGCAACTGGCATTGTTACTGATGTCGATCGGATGGGTCGTATACTCAAAACTTTGGTCACTGCGCTGGAGAACTTCTCAACTGAGTCTGAAGTTGCATCTATTGGAGATCTTAAAGGTCTCAGCTCAAATGCTCAGGTCATGGTCAAGATGTCAGTCTTCTCCGCGTGGGCTGAATTGCAAGTAGCAAGCACAGAGCAGAAGTATCTTGTTGATGTCCTCAAGCCATATATTGGTACTTTAACCCCGTTATGGCTTGCATCGTTGAGAGAATTCGCACGTTTAAGATTTGAGCCGGATATCTCAATGAGCTTAGGCCCTCCATCCTTGTCAGGAAGTTTGGATAGCATTTACTCTGCCTTGAATCGAGAGACGCTCTTACGATTCTATCAAGACTCATGGCTCAAGCTTGTTGACGCTATCGCCAGTCTTATTGAGCAGGATAGCGAATTTGTATTTAATGCCCTCGACGGCAAGGAAGCCGATGCTCCTTCGACGAATGGAAATTCCAAAGGTAATGATATCAACTACCGAGATGAACCCGTTGCGTTCTTTTTCGTTTTGTTCGGAATCGCGTTTGAAGCTCTCGTGGCTAAACCCGGAAGCGAGGGGCTGGCATCGAAAGGACAAACCCTAGAGATATTGCAGGCTTTGAAAAAAATCTTACACCCTAGTGTGTCTGGGCATGCAATTTACCGAGAAGCAATCTTCTCGGAAACTATGGACCTACTAGATCGCCTTGTTCTCACCGAAGGCCTCGATGTTCAAACGGTAATTGTTCAAATCGCCAGAAGCTTATGTATTTCACATCCTTCCGCTACCAAAGCAGATGTGGCAGAGGGTGAGGATCTGTCGGAAGATATCGAGCAACTTTTCGAATTGACCAGAATTATTGTTTTGGTACTTGCTGGACTTCTACCAAATTTGATTGAAGCACAACAACCTGCTCGCCATCAGTTGACAGAAGAAGCTGTGTCCCTCGTCAGAGTTTCGCTTAATGCGTTGGTGGATGCTGCCGAAGTGTTCCCATCAATTATCAAAACAGATCTGCATGCTTGTATCATTCACATATTTGCTACGATTCTCGGAACAGCAAGTTGCCAAGCTGTTGTAGTTCCTCAATCCCTCCCGATCCTCAAACGATTCATCACGAGTATCTCAGCATCATACAAAACACAAAATCCCAAGCACAATACGAGCATGATACAATTACAAGGCTGCCTCAAACGATTCCTCTCAATATATGCGCATGCTCAAAAGCGAGAAACAGAGGTATCTCTACCATGTGTCAAGAACACCCTTTTCGCTTCCACCTTATTGCTTACGAGTGGCACCAACTACTTACCTGCTAGCGAACCACTTGTCACTAGATTTCTCGATGAAGTCGTAGATTGCCTGAGTGATCGGATGGTAATAATATGTTTTCTCTGGTATGAAATTTGCTAACATGATTGATTGTATAGACGGCCAAAGTAGCAGCAAATTGCATTCGCACTCTTCTACTTACGACTCCGAGAACATCCCCCGATCAAAGCATCGCTCGCCATCTTCTACCCCTCCTCATTGCTTTTAGCACCAATACAGCAGCGGAAGACCCTGAAAATGCTCGAGCTCTAATACTGCACGCTCTAACGACATTCGTGGTTTCTCTCGACGGTAAACAAAGAGCAGTAGCCATGTCGGTAGTCGTGCCTACGTTATTGAAGCGCGCAAATGGTGATGGGGAGAAAGTTTGGAGAGAAACCAATGCAAGGCTCCTTGAGATGGCGGCAGCTGATCCAAGCGCTTTCAGAGCCGTGGTTGCTGGGATGACATCGGAGCAGAAGGGATTCATGGAGGGAATCTTGGTGAAAGGTAGAGAAGGTGGAAAGGGTAGAATGGATGCGGATGAAGGAGAACGAGAACCGACGATTGCGTTGCGAATGGATTTTGGGGGCTGATGGGGAATCTGTCATGAGACGAGAAAAGGAGAAAAGAAGAAGAAAAAGACAAAGAAAACTATAACTTGCATGGAGTAGAGTATGAGAATACATGTTGATATGATCGTGGTACGTGGGAGTATCATCGACTGCATGACATAGATATTAATAATCGGAAAATATAATTTTGAGATGGATGATAATAAGGGAAGTGGTATTTCGCGTGTATAGGTCCGTTACGAATGATATTGCAATGCTTCTTCCTCTTTCAAAGTCGTCTTTCAACTCGTGTTTATATACCAAAACATTGATACAATACTCATCACCATTCCACTCAAATCTTCCCAGAACCTTCCTTCCATTACGGTTTTGTTTCCCGCGATTTCATATCTTCTTTGATCTATAGGGGTTCAATAGAGATTATATAGAGTAGATAATCTTATACTAGCATAGTACTCGTATACGAGTACTGGTAATTCAATCCCATACTCATCCTCATAAGCGAGCACCCCTCCAGCCCTCGTTAAAGCGTCGAACCTAATGCATTTGAGGTCAGGAACCTTCCATCCGCAGTTAGTCCAATGGGATTCATGACTGCGTGCAACACACAGGCATCAATGTCTGATTCTCTACATGGAGCAAACATAATCGATTATGATGAACCCGAATGATGCAAAAGATTAATCGTATATTGTCATCGTTTTAAAGCACATGGAAAGTCCTTTCTGCACTTCCTGTGCTGTTGTGCCATGCTCATTGATCACATAACCCTACCAATCCCATTATACTCCCGTCATTTGAAAGTCCAAAGTCAAGTCTTCGATCCGGCTTGATTTGTTCTTCTTTTCCTCCATGAAGTGAAAGTGACAATGCCGATATAAAAAGCCCCCATCACCGCGGCAACGACCCCATAAGCTATCTCTCCGCTTTTCGTATTGGCGGCCAATTTCAATCCCAACCCCCCGTTGATCACAGCGAGAACGATCAATATCCTACCGTACCATCGATGAAGCCACGCAAAGATCCCTCTTCGTTGGGTTTGCACGTATCTCCAATGATGTATGAGACCAAGGAAGGGCTGGATGAAGAACAAAACCACTAATATGATGCCGAGTATCATGTGGGTTGTATTCGTAATCTATGGGGTCATTGTGAATAAGTCGGGGATACTAGCAGAGGGGTACGAGTAACTTACGATGGTGCCCAAACTTGGGGGAGTTACGATGGCACCCGTAACCGCTACGGATCCAGAGCTTGATGATCCAGCACTAGAAGTTGAGGTAGGACGATGGAAACCCCCCGTATAAGTACCAGTAGCAGCACCAGTAGCAGTAGCCCAAGGTGGAGCGCCAGTATAGGCGTCGGAAGGGAATCCCGATGACCTAAAACTACCGAATTGTCTCTCCGTCACTTCATGCATGATGGTACGGGTGGTCAGAGTTGGCCCCTCGGATAATCCGGATTTAAATTCTGCAAGCTTGATTCCTAGGGCTAGACCTACGATCAAGAAGATGAACGAGATGATTTGTAAGATGGCGTGAAGCCAGGGTCTACCGAATATTCGCATGGAAAGTGCGCCGAGAGGGAAAAGTAATACAACGGTCATCCCCATGATGATTCCATGCGCTTTATCGTATGATGAGATCGGAGAAGTTCCACTTGATACCGAAGCACTGGACGAATTTGAGGAGCCACCATTGGGTGGAGAAGTGGTCACTGTCGATGTTAAAGTAAATGGATTGGAGTCAGATGATAATTGAGCTTGTGAGAGATCTAAAGTAAATTGTCGATGGTTGGATCCTGAATGTTGGCTGATACTGGCAGAAGCATCGGTGGTATCAAGGGCAGAGCCTGAGTTCCACGCAGCTATCCAATTTGAAGATGTTGATGTCGTGGACGATAACTTTGAGCGACAACTGGTGCAGAGAACATTGGCAATCATATTTCCATTCACGATTCCACTCCCGGAAAGTAGTTCGGCACTCATACTACTATCGTACTTGGGTTCTACCTCTCCAGTGCCTTTCCGAGGGGAGAGGGTTACATTCCCAGTCCCATCGGCATACATAATGAAGATGGTACTTCCAGACATTTGAGAACCAATCCCGAGAGCAACCCATTGATATGACGTAGGAGCTGTGAGTTGAACGTAGACGTTATTTGGATTGCTTGAAGCTATACCCACGGAATAAGAAAGGCCGCCGGAGGTCGTGGAGTATGTTGCGAGAGAATAAGCTGGGGAAACTTCAATCCAAATCAGCGGTGATGAACCTTATTGAAGAAAATTGGCTTGATGAGTAAGGGAAGGCCACATACCAATGCTTATGATTGAGGCCATGAACGGCGCCAGATGAGACGGCCTCATTTTCACGAGTTAGATATAGTTCAATCGTAAGTTGATCTCTAAATTCGAGCACCAAAGTGATTTCCGATTATCAAAAGGATTGCGAATTTCTAATCTTCCAGGTTTTCAATTTGAAGGGTCAATGATGAAGCAACATCACAACGCAACAGAAGAAGGCTGGGGTAGAACATAACCTCCTCAGCAACGAGTGTAGGTTCCGTCAAGCTGAAGATGATTGAGCGCCCGTGGCTTGATATCTGACTAGAACTCAGCCAACCAAAATCAAAATCGATACACAAAATGCGGTTGAAGATGCTACGTCTCATCCTACCTTCCGGTATGACCAAGAGAGTGTAGATGCATCGATGGTTTGATTCTCAGATATCTACCCGACTTGGGCATCTACGTGGAACTCACTGCGTTCATATAAACTTATATAAATTTGCAAGGCTAGCTTTGAAATATGGGCTACGAGCACGCAGCATATATCAGAAGGTAAGTGGTATAGGGATATACTCGAGTACAGCAGTAAGAAATACGAGGGAACAAGAGCGACGACAATGTAGTTGTACTACTTGCATACTAGAGACTCACCCCTCTCTGCTACAACAGATGAGACGGGTCTCTTGCCGTCGCTGAACGTATATCTCGCGCAAGGAACAGCTCTTACGAGCAGAGAAGCATCAGCGTCGTGTTCTATACGAGCATATCGGATCTGGTGGATGCTACTCGAGTAGGTGTGGTGGTGTTGTGTCAAATTCTGGAAATGCGTGCATCTATCAAAGTGGAGGGGCTGATTAGATGATCCTTGGAGAATGCCGAGGTCCGGTCATTAGCGTTTGAGCCAGGTCAACAACAAGTATTATCGTCGATAGCATCGCTTGGTCGGTCTGCTTGCTACTCGCGACTTGTGTTCTTCTGTTTGGTTGATATTGCGATATACCTCACCACACTTTCATATCACACTTCATTCAAAATCACATCATCACTACCAGATCCATCAGAATGGCTCAAGTGGAACGTGAGCCAGTTACTCTAGAGTATAAGGGGAGGATCGCGGTAATCACCATCGATAACGAGAAGAAGCTCAATGCGTTGAATCAAGATGGTTATTATCTAATAGCAAAGTTCATGAGGGAGGTGGCCACTCATGATGAGGTCTTTGTCACGGTTCTGACAGGAAAGGGTACGTGTCCTGGATTGATCAATTGAAGAGAGGAGCTTGCTAACGAGAATTCCTAGGACGATACTTCTCAGCGTAAGAATCCCATCGCGCACGTAACAATCACAACATGCTGATCAACCCACAGAGGAGCAGATGTCTCGATTAGTAGAGAGCAGCCCGCCGGAACCGATCTTGCTCGTCACTGGCTGAGTAGCTTCGTGGCGAACAATCTCAATATAACCAACGCCTTTTATACGCATCCAAAAATCCTCATCACAGCCCTCAACGGTCCCGCAGTGGGCCTCTCCGCCGCCTTGATCGCCTTTTCAGACTTCATATACTGCACACCAGAGACCTTTATTTTGACCCCCTTCTCCAGTTTGGGACTCGTTGCAGAAGGAGGCGCTTCGAGAGCTTTCGTCCAGCGATTGGGAATCAGCAAGGCGAATGAAGCTCTCATCATGAGTAAGAGAATAACTGCCGAGGAATTACTACACGTCGGATTTGTGAACAAGGTTTTTGACGTCCAGAAAGGAGAGGGAGATAAGTTTCAAAGTTTGGTCTTCGAGGAGATAGACAATCGACTAGGGACGCATTTGATCGGTGATAGTTTGATAAAGATCAAGGCATTGATTAGAAAGCCAGAGAGAGATCTGCTCGATGCGCAGGGTGTAGCGGAGGTGTTCGGTGGGTTGGAAAGATTTGTGGCGGGTATCCCACAAGAGGAGTTCAGAAAGATTGCCAGCGGCGAGAAGAAACACAAGCTGTAGATGCCTGGAACTTAGAATGTATAAAGAAGAGATCATGAGGCTATTTTTCCAACCTTGAGACATTCATACTCGTTTTGTGGGGTTCCACATGGAAATCGATGGCTGCTAATATGCCAATGCAAACAAAACAAGTAAAGTCGTTTATATTCTCATAAAATGAGCCCTCTCCATAACGCCCCGGCGAGATCATTCAATACGCAAGCAGCCTAAGGTGGTAGTTTCATCCGGAGTGATAAGACATGGAGGGTCTTGATCATCTTACTGTCGTGCAGCTTGTCGTCCGGTAGGGTCCCTCCTAACTTTCCCTGTGGTTGATATGACGTCTTTCCACCCTCATTTGGTAGGTGGAGCTGCCGAATCTTCGCCATTCTTTTCCATTGCAGCTTTCTGTCTCTCTTCTTGTTTCTGCCAATGACCACCCTCCTTGTAATCCTTCGAGATACCCAATGCGCTCCTGAACTTATCGTCTTGCTTAATCTTTGCCTCTGCCAGTTCATGGACTTGATGCATCTTCAAACCTTTCCTACTAGACCCGTGACCTCTCTCCATATCTTTCAATAGCTTCTTTCGCAATGCGTCTTCTTGAATTTCGATATCCTCCTCGTCGACCCTGGATACATATTAACTCCCTGGTTGATAATGAATCCGCCGGGCAAACATACCCTTCTTCTTCCAATTTATCACGTAACTCGAAGACTTTGACCTCGACTTCTCGTTTTCGATCATGTTCAAGGATTTCCTTATCTGGTTGTCTTTGTCGATGTCTGAGGCTGTCGATATCCGTGGAGTAGGGCTTGGCTTGATCGCGGGGTCTGATATGTGCAAGATTTCTTTGAACATAACCTGAAGTTCCACTTCCTCTAGGTGTCGTAAGTCCGACGTTGGAAGACATGATATGAATGAGGATGTGAGGATGTGAATAGTCTTAATTAGTTGAGTAGTTGAGGTCTGGTGGGTGGTGGAGAGAGATCAACAAATGCATAGAGTACATACCAAGTACCAATATTATGGGCGGTGTGATGCTAGTGTGGGCAGAATTCTACCAAATAATTATTGAGTTGCCCCTCGATAGAATCAACAAACCCAAACAAATACTACAACTACCACAACCACTACAACAACATCAGAATCAGCCAGTTGCATATATCTACAGATATTCCCGTCAGCTTACGACTTCTTCTGCTATCAATTTTACTCCTTGAAATAATGCCAGCCCTTGATATCGTTGAAGTTGCGCCAACAGAGGCAGAGCCGCTCACTCGACTTCCCTTTGAACCCATCACCAAGTCTCACATCTTAAACTGCTCCTATGACAATTGGCATGCGAAGTATAAGTTGTATTTCAGAATACTCTCCGACATTTGCTGACAGCTTTCAAGATATCGATCCTCAACTCTCAAATCTCGAATCATTCCATTCACTTCAGAATTCCTTTCATACCTGCGAGAAGATGGCATAGTTCTCCCCCCGGAGATTGCTACTTTTCCTCCACCAGAAAGTTACAATAACAATTCAACAAGCGACGGCTGGGGCGAAGATGAAGATGAATGCGCAGAACCAGATCCATCCGCGAAATTCGTCGACATACACAAGCAAATACAAGAGACAATTACAGAGCTTGGTGGTTCAGTTGTACCTAAACTCAACTGGTCAGCTCCAAAGGATGCTACATGGATCAGTTTAAAACAGAATAGTATGGAGTGTAACACGCCAAATGATATCTACCTACTTCTCAAATCTTCCGATTTCATTACCCACGATTTGGAACACGCTTTCGACGGCTGTGAGGAGGATCCTTCCTTAACGAAAGAAGATATAAAGTTTGTTTTGGTATTGCGGAAATGGTTTAAAGTTAACCCATCATGCGAATTTCGATGTTTTGTACGGAATCGCACAATTATTGGCATATGTCAAAGGGACCTGAATTATTTTGATTTCTTGTTTCCTCTCATTCCAACATTGAGAGAAACAATCCAACTATACTTTGACAAAACTCTTAAAGATACCTTTCCAGATCGGAACTTCTCATTTGATGTTTATCTGCCAGAACCATTTGACAGAGTACGATTAGTGGATATAAACCCATGGGCACCTCGGACTGATCCACTCTTGTTCTCCTGGCTAGAACTCCTTACTCTTTCTGTGCCTCCACCATTGTTTCGTATTGCACCCTCGGCATCGGTTCCGCCATTGCCTGCTCAAAGCAGTAGTGATGAAGATGATGGACCGGACGATGTCGAGGAACTGGGCTGGGTGCCCGAGTTCCGATTGGTCAAAAAGGATGACCCGGAAGCATACAGCTTTGCAAGTCCACAATACAGTGCACACAAGATGCCACAAGAAGTCGTGGAAGCAGGTGCCAGTGGAGAGGGTGGCATGAGAGAATTTGCGGATAATTGGCAGAGGATGTTAAACGGTGAGCTAGAAATGATGAGAGCTGGGGAAGATAGCGACGATGAAGAAGATGATAGGATAGATACAACTGCTGCCTGAGAAATGATATAGCAATACCTCATCGTCAAAGACTGATCATTCTTGATTCTTTCAACACGGTGTAATACTCTGATATTACTTGTACTCACGCACAGAAGTCTTGCTGTGGGGCGAATATGCTTAACTCAAGATCCAGATTCTTCGGGAATCCGGCCTTCCCCACAACGATGATTCAATTGCAAGTGAGCTTTGGTGGGTCAACTAGCATCTACTAGCAGTGTCTTTATAATTCAAGAAGGTTTTAAAATTTTCCATCTTTTTCTCTTTTCTCTTCGCACGTTCTTGCAAGTCTATACATCTTCCTCTCGTATATCAGTTATTATTATCTCCTCACGCTTTCAACCTCAATAGATGATGTCTGACCCTACCATTAACAAGCAATGGACTACCCAGCAGTCTGGTCTTCACGACCTCACCTTAGGATCATCTCCAGTCCCAACGCCAGGTGATGGACAAGTGCTCGTGAAAATCCATACTGTAGCCCTCAATTATCGCGATACTGAGGTGATAATGAGTTTATACAACCATCACAAGACTACCGGGTCTAAACCCTCATCCCTGGTTCCTTGCTCCGACATATCTGGAACGATCATCACATCTAATTCTTCTAGGTGGAAGTCCGGCGATCGTGTCCTTGCAATCTTCAATCAGACGCATATTCGTGGTCAAGTGACTGCAAAGGATATGGTAAGTGGCTTGGGACTACCTGCCGAAGGCTGCCTGCAGGAATACCGTGTATTTGACGGGGAGGGATTGGTGAAGAAACCAGATTACCTGACGGATGAAGAAGCTTGCACGCTCCCAATTGCTGGAGTCACAGCTTGGATGGCAATTAATGGAATGAGACCACTTGGGCAACCGGCAGGAAAGGGAGAAATCGTGCTTATTCAGGGGACCGGTGGAGTATCGATCAGTGGGCTGCAAATTGCTAAAGCTAGTGGCATGGAAGGTAATTCAGATTTGATTGTCAAAATTCTCATGGAGGGAATTAAATGTTTTAATGCAATTTAGTGATAATAACTTCATCCTCCGACGCCAAACTCGCGCAGGCGAAATATCTCGGCGCAGATCACACCATCAACTATCGCACTCATCCTATGTGGTCTGAGGAAGTCATGAAAATCACCCAAGGCAATGGCGTCTCCAATATTTTTGAAACTGGCGGTGCACTAACCCTTCGTCAATCATTCGATGCTATAGCCTTTGGTGGACTCATCAATTCTATTGGATATCTATCTGGGAAAGAAGATGAGGGTTCAGATCGCACCAATACGAATGTGTTGGCACTGAGGAGGAATGTTACATTGAAAGGCATTTTGAATGGACCGCGAGAGAGGTTTGAGGAGATGTTGGAATGGTATGAAGAGAAGGGGATCAGGCCGGTTGTGGACAGAGTGTTTGGGTTCGAAGAAGCAAAGGAGGGCTTGGAGTATTTGTTCAAGGGGGAGCATTTTGGGAAGGTTGTGGTGAAGGTTAGCGAGTGAGATCAGGGCTGTTTGTTATTATGCCAACAAATTTTGATAGCATCGCATCTTTTTCAAGAATTGACAAGTCACAGTTTTGACACATGCCTCGATCCATTGAACAGTATCCAAACCTACAAGCTAACGCTGAAGTACCAACCACGCGAATCATAGACTTTACGGTGAACTTAAATAAGCACCTTCTCTCAAGTTGAGATAGAATCTGGGCCCGAGAGAAAATTAAACAACATGGAGTCAGATGTTGTTGAGGCATCTATGGGGAGAGGGCATCACGAGTAGAGTATTGCGGTTTTATACTCACTGTAAAAACACACATGTATCAGACACAGCACATCTTACCACGAGTAAATGGTTCCTCGAATATCATTCTATAACCCCGCTCACCAACACCACCCGCATCTCCTAGACCATACCATCACGCGCCTCAAAACTTCCTCATAATATCGTTCACCAAATCCCCACCAAACGTGGCTCCCGCCCCAAACACCGCAGCGTTGCCGAATTTGCTCGCCATTTTCTTGGCCCAATCGTGATGCTTTCCGTTTCGTTAGTTTGGGGCCTCGGAACGGAGTCAAAGACAATCTTGATATGACCAACCTTTGGGTTTTGGGGATGTGCCGGGTGATTTGGATCTTGTGCTTGTTGAGTGATTTTACTGGGGTCAAAGCCCCCATTGGGATTGTATCTAGGGTCGATGTATTGTGATGGTTGTCCATTTCCTTGCTATTCTCGGGGTTAGAGCGTCTTCACAGCTTCACCCATGACGGCCAATCCAGAACGGAGGACGCATATGCATCGGCAGGATCTTTGAACATCGCCTACTTACGGGGAGTTGTGCCATGATGGATTGGAATTGGGCGGGAGCCACAGCACCACTTTGTTGCAGGTATTCGAGCTCCGTCCGAATGGTGTTGAGGGATCGGTTTATGGATGCTTGGTCTGGCATGTTGACTTGAGTTGGAATTCTCTCGTGCTTTTTCGGCGGATGGTGATGGTTGGAGAGGATTGTCTGCTTTTTGTCTCTTGGTGTTGTTGAAGTTACAATGGACTCGAGTATGTCTGTATATGATATCTACGAGTTCTCGCAGACCTAGCGCATCGACGTCATTGACAAATAATACTTTCGGCTGAATAATTGAGTTTTGCCAGATCCGACCGCCTAGATGTTCTCAACCTCTTTACGTTTTCCTCTCCAACGGCTACACTTCACTGCTTTCACGCATCATCCATACACATATATACACCTCTTCATATGCCTCGGCAGTCAACGAACGGCTGGAACGGGAGAATCTATGTTTCACGACCAGATTGAACACAAACACAAGTCATGATGCTACAGGAGTGACCGTGGAGGATGCTTTGAAGAGAACTGGGTTGCACGATGTCGATTGGTCTTTGTTACATAGTCCATATGGTGGAAAGCAGCGTCGATGGGAGTGTTGGATGGTGCTAGAGAATCCTCCTGTGGATGGAGAGGTGGGGGCTGGTGGTGTGCGTGAGTTTGGGGTTTAACACGTACTCGATTTAGTTCTTCTATTCTATCCAAAAGCATTCAGAGAACGCAATTGGCAGTATTTGTTTGCTCTTCCCAGGCATGGCGGCGTGGCTAATTGCCTCTGGTGTCGTTTTCTCGCTGCACAAGTCTACTCGATCCTCTCGCAGACATGAATGCTACTCACATTTTCCTCAAATAGTTACCAAAAATAATCGACTTTCAACTCGAATAATTCTTGCTGTAAATCGAATCCAAGTCCATCTCATCAATACTCGAATCGAAATCGCTTTATCCCGTCAACCAGATGATACTAATATTGAAGCGTATGCGCCTTTAGCTCGAGCTTGAAGAATGAAGCATCCTAAGATCGTGTCCTTGTCAAAGAAATACGCACAACTGTTGGTAAAATGGTCTTCCGAGCATGGTTATGTGCCACTACCTCAGAGTGTTACGAAGGAAACAATCTTTCTCGTAGAGATATATATTGATGTATTTGAGGTCGAGGATGCGGGCTTGAAAGAAATGGAATGGCCTGGATGAATATTTAGTGCAGGATTGGGATCCTCCTGATGCAGTTTAATTGAGATGAGTGGGATTGAATAGAAAGGAATAAAAAATACATGCATTGCTGTCGCAAAGAAACCTGAAGGTCGACGTGATGGTGCTTACCGTCACCTCCTCACTCAAAAGTTCTCGGGAAGTCAAATAATCGCTAAAGCCCCTTCATCATTCTCTGGCTCAACCACCACCAACCCATCCCTAATCATTCGTCCGACACCGGCACAACTCCGAACAATGAAAGAAAGTAAGTAAGTAAGTAAGTAAGGATTCATCACAACTTGGGCAAATTTCTCGACACGGCACACCCACCTTCATAAAAGGTTCAACCCGTTGAGTACGATCGAGTCGAATCAGAGCATCAGGTGAACTTCTCACACTTTTCCCGGAAGATTGATTTTACCAAATACTTTCATGGGTATACTCCGTAGTAAGACTTCGGGATATGTAGGAAGGGTGGGAAGCCTCGGGGAGCATCTTGTTCTTGATGCAGAAAACACGAGAGACCCTTGATCAATGACTTGCCCCGAATCTACTTAGGCAATCCCGACATGATATGCATTATTCCGAAAATCGTTGGCAAGATTGGCGTGGGCTGTGCATCGAACACCGTGTTGACCAATGAGATATGCACGATAAGAATTTCTATGTGACTCCTCGTTGACACCGTATTGGTCTTCCATTGGCTGTCTTCAACCTCTTCTCCTAGGAGCATGCAAGCCTCCAATAGAATCACAGACCGAGAGAGGAAGGGTTTGCTTTAGATCACGGGGGGTAGAGCAAATCCAAATATCCATCAACCTTTGGTCTCTGCCATCTTCAGAATCCCGAGCATCCCACGCTCGACACGCCTGGAACAGAGTATGAGGTGGGATGAAGCTTCTTTCTCCATGCAACGAGAAGACCGATCACGGCGTCGATGGAGTTGCGTCATGAGGGAGATCCCATTTAGACTACGAGTGTCCAGGCGATCAAGCAAAACTTTGATTTGTTAGAAAGAATTCCGGTCGTAAAACATCCTGGATCTCTCTATTATTGCTTTGTTCACCCCTCCTTTGCTCTGTGCGGAGCTCCAATATCGGAGCCATAAAACACGATGGAAATACGGATACACTCACGCGTTATGACCTAGCTAGACAGTACTTGATGGGTCCTGAACCGGCACCACCAGCACCAATGTGTTACTAGGCCATTCACTAGTTTCCATCCCACCCCGATACAAAAAGGGCCCTCTCCCCCTCAACCTGGTCGTTTGCTTCACTTACCAAATCAATACTTCCCTCTTCGCTTTTCAACCAAGTCCAGTTGCCAACCATATTTACCTGACACCAATTCCCGCCATAATAATCATGTCTAACCTTCCATCTGAGCCCGAGTTCGAGCAAGCTTACAATGGTTTGTCTCTCCATGTGCCACTCCAAGTATCAGATTTGACTGACGTTTCTCTTTTTAGAGCTGGCCTCAACCCTCGAGAACTCCACCCTCTTTGAGAAGAACCCAGAATACCGCACCGCCCTCAAAATCGTTTCCATTCCCGAACGAGTTATTCAATTCAGAGTGGTCTGGGAAGATGACAAGAACCAAGTCCAAGTAAACCGCGGGTACCGTGTGCAATTCAACAGCGCTCTTGGTCCATACAAGGGAGGATTGAGATTCCACCCCACAGTCAATCTCAGTGTGTTGAAGTTCTTGGGGTTTGAGCAAATCTTCAAGAATGCTTTGACCGGATGTACGTTTTGAACATTCACTGGTTTCTCATTCCTCAGAAATAGGTGGGGTAAATCACGAACAGGATCCAGTGCTGACTATTTTTCTCGATAGTAAACATTGGCGGTGGTAAAGGAGGTGCAGACTTCGATCCAAAAGGAAAGTCCGACAATGAAATCCGCAGATTCTGCGTTTCTTTCATGCGCGAATTGAGCAAGCACATCGGTGCTGATACCGATGTACCCGCTGGTGATATCAATGTTGGTGGAAGAGAAATCGGTTACCTCTTCGGTGCCTACAAGGCTCTCCAGAACAAATGGGAGGGTGTTCTTACTGGAAAGGGAGGAAGCTGGGGTGGTTCTCTGATCAGACCTGAGGCTACGGGTTATGGTCTGGTCTACTACGTCGACCACATGATCCAATACGCTGGCCAAGGTTCATTCCAAGGAAAGCGTGTTGCCATCTCTGGATCTGGAAATGTCGCTCAATATGCCGCGCTCAAATGTATTGAACTTGGTGCCACCGTCGTATCCCTCTCCGATTCTCAAGGTTCGTTGATCGCGGAAGGGGATGCATACTTCACCCCAGAGGATATTGGAAAGATTGCCGAGTTGAAGCTCAAGAGACAAGCACTCACCACCTTCGAACACGGAGGAAAGTACAAGTACGTCGCCGGTGTGAGACCATGGACCCTTGTCAAGGTTGATGTCGCTCTTCCATCCGCAACTCAAAATGAGGTCAGCAAGGAAGAAGCCGAGGCTCTCGTTGCCAACGGCACCAAATTCATTGCTGAGGGATCCAACATGGGATGCACCCAAGAGGCCATTGATGTCTTCGAGGCCGAGCGCAAGCAGAAGAAGGGAGCGGCTATCTGGTACGCGCCAGGAAAGGCTGCCAATGCCGGTGGTGTTGCCGTTTCTGGTCTTGAGATGGCCCAAAACAGTGCTCGTATCAACTGGACTTCAGAGGAAGTTGATGAGAAGCTCAAGGATATCATGAAGAATGCGTTCGAGAATGGTTTGGAAACTGCCAAGAAGTACGTCGAGGCAAAGGATGGCGAATTCCCATCTTTGGTTGCCGGCTCCAACATCGCTGGCTTTGTCAAGGTTGCCACGGCCATGCACAACCACGGCGATTGGTGGTAGATTTCCTTACGATTTTGATGAACTCAATGATATGGCTGGATATTGGAAGACTTGTAAATATAATGCGAAGTTTGCGGGATGGGTCGGAATTCTATTTGCGTGGGATAATCGGGTAGGTTAAAGCTGAATACCTTGGTGGGAATAAATAAAAATAAGACATCATCTCTACAATCTCGAGTTCTTTCCGTTGCTTGTACTGGACCCCATCAGTGGAATCTAATGCTGGGCCCCCAGATCTATACCGATAGAGAGTAGCCGGTAGGAACCCTCGTAGCATCACCCATTGGCATTCTGCGGCATAGGCAGTCACAGACTTTGCAAAACATCAGAGATGAAGGGGGTTTTCGCGTAAGGTCTTCCAGATCAGGTAGATCAAGCCTCTCAAATTTCAGCCGTGGAAGATGTCAGTTCCTGCAGCCGGGGAGGCAGATAGATCAAGCTTGGTCATCTACAGTCATGATAGCTCGGTCTCCGACTTTCTTGACAGGACCACGATATCATGCGAGGATATTCACATCTTCCCTCAACAGACATATCAGGGCTCCGCATCCAAGGAGATGCGGTGCAAGTATCTCTATGCCGTTCGGCTAGCTGGTCAATACAGTCATCTTCAACACCGCCCGAGGGTTTATAGCTTACCTTGCGTGTCTTGAGATATTCGATTCGCATGAGCCGGATTAATCCCTAGATGGCTTGAGAAGTCGAAAGTGGTTCCCATCGCCACTAGAGTCGTATTTTTTATTTCGTTCCATGCTCGGACGTGAAACTCGACGATTCATAATCAGGTATTTCTGCTTCTCATGGCGGTGGTTGAAGGTTTAACCTCTGTGCTTGTTTTATAAAGGTTACCGAGGGGGGAGGGGGAGAACGGGGGTGCAAAGGGGAGGAGGTTTATACAAGGCTTTATACGAGTAAAGTCAATTTCCCAAGCTCATCAACAGCTCAATTTGTTATTCTTCTGATCGTTCACATATGGCTAGGCAATGTAACTGCATGAATCCACGTTATTATTATAATTAAGTTGTAAATTAAACAATGCTTTTATGATTCCACTATTGCTAATATATCAGGACGCGAATAATACTGAAGTGATCGTCGTCAGAATCTCACCCCCTCACCCCCTCACGTCCAAGCAGTGAGTAGGTTTTCATCAAAATTCCAATCCAACGAATTTAACAAATCAAAATCGGCAATCATGGGAGGAAAGTTCATCGCTTCTTCCAATGATCCTGACGGGAAATATGTTGCAGTTGCCGCTGACTCTTGTTGCAATACATCTCTATTGAGTGTGGTATAGGGAGCTTCTGGGTTGTTCATTGG
>NGKF01000021.1:894970-925095 GCA_002162555.1 Monilinia aucupariae | reverse complement strand
TTCCTGTACTTCTAGCACATTCCTTACTCTTCTTACTTATCCGTATTTGGGTATACTAGCTCCACCACAATAGAGGCTACATATCCTTTACCAAGGTAATATTTCTACCGAAGCATTATTACTGCTTTATATCATATTTATATATAAATCTCTAGCTATTAGAGTTTGAGGTTAAATCAATTAAGCTTTTCTCTATCATATAAATCTAGTTCCTACTATTTATACTATTAAACCATACTTTTGTATTGTCTTTCGATTCCCATTACCGTGATTTATATCATACTATCGCATGATAATTATAAGCCTGGTTAGCTTTTAATATTGCTAATATCTTGCTATTGTTTTAATTGATATTTTTACGATTTTTATATTTTTTTTACTTTTTCAATACTTTTAAATTCTATCATCAGTTTTTATCCAAACCTTACCATTTTCATTATAACGTTTGTCCTTGTCAAACTTAATACCAGCGATGATTAGCCAGAATAATACATCGGATTACAAAGTCTCTATGCTTTGTACAATCTTTAAAATACTTTTAATCTTGATATTAAGTTTTCATTTGATTACAAATTTATCAATTGATTGATTATTCCGAAACCTTTTCTTTCTACCCTTAAAATAATGGTTAATCAATTGAATCGCGAATATGCTGCGAAATTCGTAAAAAATATCGCTAAATATAAGTCTACTATTACAGGGCTTATTATAAACATTGTTATAGAAAAGGCCCCAGAATCGAAAGTTTTTTCTTTAATTCAATTCGAATACCCTGGCTACTTAACTCCGAAGAATGCTTTAAAGAAGTATACAATTCGAAAAACCGATTACCGCAATCATAAAAAAGAATATAATTCGAAATATAAAAAGTATCGGGATATATATGTTTGAATAACTACAACAATTAACTTTGTTTATTTGATAAATCTTTAAATGAGTATAAAGGATGATCGTACACTTTAACAAATAATAAACTATCTCAAATTACGTTTTTGCTTTATTAATGATTAAACCATTACAAAAGTTTAGAAAAATTACTTTGATATATTTGTATCTGTTGTTATTGTTCGAATTAGTAGTACTAAATGAGCTCAAAAGTAGTAGATTACCTATCAAAAAGCGATAATCTACGATATCCTTAATATCAAAGAATCATTAACTATCAAAAAGTTCTTTGTCGCAATCAAAAAGTTCAATTTTTATTAAGTTAAAGGTATGCAACAAAGAATTATTACTACTTTTTTTTACGCTGACAAAAAGCCTTTTACTTTTAAATAAATTAAATAAGATTTTCTTTTGTTAATGTAAAACGCTGAGAAAGCATTTTCCAAAAAAGTTTATATTATATCTTTAAGTTATTCGACTTTATTTAATCCTTCTTTATTTAATTCTTTCTTATTTAATACCTCTTTTTTCAATAAAACCTCTCGCTTTAATAACAAGTTTTTCAATAACAATAACAAATCCAAATGCCTTTATTGCAAATACATTGATCTTCGCAAATATTGATATATCGTTAATATATACTATCGTTTACAACAAGCTTTTATATTTAGGAATGATGTTTAGTATAAAATCACGTTGAATAATATCAAAGTTCAAAATATCAAAGCATATCTAAAAGACCCAAAATAGAAGAATTTATGCAAAGTATTAAAGAAGAAAAGCTAATTAAATGCTACTAATAGCCTTAATACTGCTAGTAAGGAAGATAAATCGAAATTCCTTCTTTTCTCTATAGCTACTATTAGTATTGTATTAATAAAATCTAAAGATATCAATAGTATATATTTTTTCGCTTTATTAATTTCTCTTTATTACCTTTTCCAAAGTATTTTCCTTAATAATTGTAATACTTTGCATTTGATTAACAACATCAAACTTTTGAACGGGGGTGTATATCAACCAATAGATGTCGATAATTTTATTTAATTTGCAACTATTTCCTTTTTTGTTTTTGATAAAGGTATTTGTATATTTAAGAATCTTTTATATAACGAGTTCGGTTTTAATACTAAAAATTTAATATTTAACAATATAGCTTTTGTATTAGGCTTTTATATTAATCTAATTTTAGAATTTTTTATAAAAGAAAAGAGGGCATGGTTTTATAATAGTAACGATACATTAAAAATTGGGCTTATAAAGAACAATTGTATATTGATCAATTGCGTTCGAAAGTATAGATGTCACGGGATATGGCTATCCCTGGTGTTATTCTTGTACTTCTAGCACATTCCTTACTCTTTTTATTTATCCGTATTTGGGTATACTAGCCCCACTATAATAAAGGCTACGTATCCTTTATCGAGGTAATACTTTTATTGAGGCACTATTATTGCTTTATATTACATTTATATATAGATTTTTAACTATTAGAGTTTAAGGTTAAATCAATCAAGCTTTTCTTTATTATATGAATCTAGTTCTTATTATCTACATTATTAAACTATACTTTTGTATTATCTCTCGATTCCTATTACCGTGATTTATATTATATTATCGCATGATAGTTATAAGCCTGGTTAGCTTTTAATACTACCAATATCTTTGCTATCGTTTTAGTTGATATTTTTATGATTTTTATACTTTTTTTACTTCTTTAACATTTTCAAATTCTATCACCAATTTTTATTCAAACTCTTTCATTTTCATTATAGCATTTGTTCCCGTCAAGTTCAATATTAGCGATAATTGACCAAAATGATATATCGGATTATAAAGTCTTTATGCTTTATATAATCTTTAAAGCACTTTCAATTCTAATGTTAAGTTTTCATTTAACCATAAGTTTATCGATTGATTGATTATCTCGGAATTTTTTCCTTTTATCTTTAAAACAATGATTAATTAATTAAATCGCGAATATGCTGCGAAATTCGTAAAGGATATTGTTGAATATAAATTTGCTATTGCAAAGTTCACCATAAACGTTGCTATGGAAGAAGCTTTAAAATCGAAGGCTTCTTTTTTAATTCAATTTGAACACTTTAGTTATTTAATTTCGAAAGATACTCTAAAAAAGTATACGATTCGGAAAGCCAATTACTGCAACTATAAGGAGGAATACAATTCGAAATACAAGAAATACTGGGATATATATATTTGGATAATTACAACAATTAACTTTGTTTATTTAATAAATCTTCAAATAAGCATAAAGAATAGCCGTATATTTTGATAAATAATTGGTTACCTTAAATTACGTTTTTGCTTTATCAATAATCAAACTATTACAAAAGTTTAAAAGGATTACTTTAGTGTACTTGTATCTACTATTGTCATTCGAATTAGTAGTACTAAATGGGCTTAAGAGTAATGGATTGTCTACCAAAAAACGATAATCTACGATATCCTTGATGTTAAAGAATTATTAGTTATCAAAAAGTTTTTTATTGTAATTAAAAAGTTCGATTTTTATTGGGCTAAAAGTATATAACAAAAAATTATTACTATTCTTTCTCATGTTAACAAAAAGCCTTTTACCCTTAAACAAGTTGAGCAAGATTTTCTTTTATTAATACAAAACGCTAAAAGAGCATTTTCCAAAGAAACTTATATTATACTTTCAAATTACTTGATTTCATTTAATTCTTTTTTATCCAATTTTTTCTTATTTAATACTTCTTTTTTTAATAAAGCTTTTCGTTTTAATAACAAATCTTCCAATAATAACAATAAGTCCAAATGCTTTTGCTGCAAATATATTGATCCTTATAAATATCGATACATCATTGATATATACTATTGTTTACAATAAGCTTTTATATTTAAAAGTAATGTTTAACACAAAGTTACATTAAATAATATCGAGATTCAAAATATTAAAGCATATTTAAAAAACCCAAAATGAAAAAACTTGTGTAAAGCATTGAAAAAAAAAGGTTGATTGAATATTACTAATAGCTCTAATATTGTTAATAAAAAAAATAAATCGAAATTCCTTTTTTTTTTTGCAACTACTATTAGTATTGCATTAGTAAAATCTAAAAATACCAATAATATATACTCTTCCGCTTTACTAACTTTTTTTTATTACCTTTCCCAAAGCATTCTTTTTGACAATTATAATGCTTTGCATTTGGTTAACAACGTTAAGCTTTTGAATAGAGGTGTATATCGACCAGTAAATATCGACGATTTTATTAAATCTATAATTATTTCTTTTTTTGTTTTTAGTAAAGGTATTTGTACATTTAAAAACCTTTTATACAACAAATTCGATTCTAATATTAAGGATTTGGTATTTAACGATATAGCTTTTATACCAAGCTTTTATACCAACCTTATTTTAAAATCTTTTATAAAGGAAAAAGGAGCGTGGTTTTGTAGTAGCAACGATATATTAAGGATTGAGCTTGTAGAGAATAGTTATATATTGGCCAACTGCATTCGAAAGTATAAATTAGTTATTATTAAATACAAACCTATTTCTTTTTTTTATTCTTTTGACTTTTTTTTCGTTCCTATAAATCGCGTTGTAATAATTTATTCGATTGCTTCTCGTCAAATCAACTAATTGTATCAATGCTTGCATAATTAACCTATTCCAAAAGAGGATTTTAACAAGCTTTGGCATAAAAAAGCAAAACATTTAGATAAAAAAGCTTTAAAGTATTTAATTTATATGGTTAGAGGAGTTAGAATTAAAGGAATTATTAAGATCGATTGCGTTGATTGTACTATCATGCACACAAAGCAAATTGTTTTATGCAAATCTAATGATTCTTTTTCTCCAAAACCTTTCTACAAAATCTAATGGAATCTCTTTGATTTTCCTTGTAAATATACTAACGCTTTTTGGTTATTAATTATTAAGGATATATTTAATAGCAAAATATTCTTTTTCACTTTGAACCAAAAGATATATACCGAAGTTTTCGAAATGCTATAGAACTTTGTAGTATAGATTTATTGCAAATATAAACTCAATATTATTGTTATAAAGCAAAATAACGATATATCGATTATTGATATTAAAGGCATTACCATTTTCGAGAATTGGATTGCCAAAAAGGGCTTTGAATTTGAACTTTTACCCTTTTATACATACGAACTTAATAGCGACGCCGAATACGCAGATTAAGAAATTATAACAAAACAAATCAAAATAAGGACCTCTTCAGAATTACTCAACAAAATGTAAATGAAAGCAATACAAACCGCTATTTACCTTTACAATATAAATCCTTTAAAAAGCAAAAACTTCAAATATTCAAACGAAGTTTTTGATTCCTGGTTTTGTTAATATTTCCAACGATACGATTCTAATTTTGCTAGATTTGCTACGAATAATTTGAGATCTAATTGAAGCGATATATATCGTTACAATTGTTGTATATACCTATTGGATAAAGATAAAAAGGCAAATATAAAAAGTAAATAGTACAAAACTAATCCGAAAGCTTATATTGGGTATTTGGTTGGGTATATATCTGGGATGTATATCTATAGGATTTGGATTCCGAAGCTTAACAAAATTATTATCATTCGGAACGTTACTTTCGATGAACGTTATACTTATGGAATAGATAAAGCTTACAGCATTACTAATATTATACCCGATTTTGATTTCAAGAATCTTGTTAAAAAGCTTGATATTTTTAAAGAAACGAATATTGATAAAGCTATATTTAACTACGAATCAAATAATTCAACTTCAATTATAAATAAAGAGGATATAGATATTCCCAAAACCGTGTGTACCCTAAAAACTTTCACCGGGATATTAATTTCGAGAATGGATTTAAAAGGTATTAAAACGTCGATATTTTTTGGGCTGGTTTTTTTACCTAATAGTAAGGATTACAACAAACTAAAAGAACCTTTTCTATCGATTTTACAAACTTTAGAATCTATAAAAAAAGTAGAACTTAGTATTGAAATATAATCAAACCGTTTAATACCGGTAATTGAGGATGTATTAAATGATGATTAAGTTAATTCTATTAATCGCAGATCTTTACGCTTTCCTATCGCACCCTTAACTATCCAAAGTAATGGAATGGACTACGAAATTATTAGAGCATTAGTTCAAATTTAAGATCAAATTCAAAATCAAATTTATAATTCCTAGAATAAAGATTTAGTAATTGCTAGTAAAGCATTTAATATTCCAAATCAAATGAAGAATAAAGCAGATTCTCAATATAGATCGTTTTTTGTTGAACCAATAAAAGTCCTTACGCTTTATGAAATCGAAAAACTAATTACATTTTTTCGATTTTTATTAAAAACATATATAATAAAAAAATATCAAAATCAATATGCTTTAGTTCTTAATCTTTATCGTTCCTTTAAGCAAACTTGAATAGTTCAAATAGAAATACCTAGAACTAATCTTAATCCAAATAAGTTCTAATTATTTTCTAACTATCAATTTAATCGTTTTGATCAATCTATTGGTCGATTATGTCTTATACGATGCTTTCAATGTTTATATCAATGAAATACTAGAAATAGATTAATTAATATATTTATTGAAATTGTTATTGTATAATCTTTAGAGTTAATTCGAGGTAATAATCTTTTAAACGAATTTTATAATACTTTTTGGCTAGATCAAAATGATTTAAATAATTCGAAGGAAAAGAATAAGTTTATTACATTTTATAACATTGTTGCATTTACAATTAGTTTCAAATTAACTTTTTTTTTGCTTTTAAAACCTTTAAATGTTTTCTTAAAAATGTTTAAATCTATTGTATTACTATTTCTTTGCTTTTATAATCAATTAGACAAATATGTTTTTGGATTTTGATTCAAAAAGGATTATAATAAAAAGATTAAGAATTTTAAAGATAAATAAACCTGGAAAGAAATCGAAGCAGGGTTGGGTAGTATTTGTTCGATTCTTTTTTAGTAAGTTTTTGATTACAAAAACGATTTTGAAGGGTATATAAATCGATATTGTTTACGTTTAATAGTTTAAAAAGATTTTTAAGACAAAAGTATAATCGAATCTATTTATATCGCAACTTTTATTGTTAAGTTGTTTTGCATTATAATGGTTATAGTTGTTAAATACAATCTGGAAATCAAACAATTTGATGTTATTAATGTATTTGTTAATGTTATGAGAAATTTTAATAGTGTTCCCGTAGTGTACCTACTTCTGAATGGGTATAAAGTGTCTGGCAAGTATATTATTATTGATCAAACTTTATATAGTTTTTAGAACTCATTTGCTTTATAGTATAAGGAATTTACTATTACCCTTGTGTTTTTTGGTATAGTATAATGCAAAAAGGAATTGTATATTTATATGATTCAAAATAAATGTGTTTCAATACTCTTTTTTATAAACAATATTTAAGTTATTTATTATAGAAAACATACTAAAACAGTCTACAAAATTATCGAAAGAATCAAAAAAAAGTATGAACTATACGATTTGAATAATACCTCGTGGTTTTTGGGAATTCGAATTATAAAGAATCGAAAGTTACGCAAACTCTAGTTAGTTTATAATACTTATATATCCAAAATAGCTAAGAAATTTGGCTTTGCTAATAGCAGCGCTGTTATTCTTTTATTCACTATGATATTTACTAAATACAAAGGAATCGCAGTTTTTTCTTTTATAAAGGTTTATTAGGAAAAGGTTGGTTTTATGCTTTATACAGCTATTATTATTCGATCAAACGTTGTTTTTGTAGCCTTTCAATTAAATTATTATTTGATTAATCCGTCGAAGGAGCATATAAAAGCCATAAATTACTATTTACAATATTTATAGAATACAAGATATTTAGGTTATAAATACGGCGGAGATCCATTACTTCAACTTTTATTCTATTTTAACATTTCTTTTGCAGATAATTTTGATTCTAAACAGTTCTTACAAAAATATATTATGTTTTTATTTGGAGGCCTTATTATTTGAAAGGCTTTTCGCTAAGTTACTATTACTACATCTATTACGAAAGCAAAGTTTTTGGGTATTGAACGCATTATTAAAGAGATTATGGCTATTTTTAGATTTTTAAAGAAAATTAATTTAATAATGCGGAAATCTGTTACAATTTATTGTAATAATACCCAAATTATTCGTTTTGTTGTTAAAGAAAACGAATGTATTATTATAAAATTGCGTTATATTGATATTCAAAATATATAGCTTTGTTAGAAATACGCGAATCGAAAATTTTTAGTATCCTATTTAATGATTAAAGATATACTTACAAATGGATTAACAAAGAATTTGGATTGTTAATCATTCGAAAGGTTTATATTATTAATTAATTTATAAGATACTAAGTTATGTATTACAAAAATCGATTAAATTTTGTACTTCAACATTATATAATCTACAACAATATTCTTTTTTTATTGTTTGTTACTTTTTTTGGCCTTTCGCTTAATAGCGATGGCCCAGGCCAAATTCTATACCTTCTGATCATTATTATCATTATTGTTACTCTTTGAAACGAAGTTTATAAAGGTATCTATAGAGCGATTTGCTACAGTAAAATTTGCATTGTTTATATTTTTCAAACTTTTTGAATGTGATTCCTCTCCCTTCCTCTTTTTTTTTACAACTATCTCTTCCTTTTTTTTTTGTTTCTTTTCCAACCCTTTCTTTTTCTTCAACTTTTTCTTATAATAGGACAACATTATCTTTAATATCGTTCTAAACGACTTAAGCTTTTATATTTTATTTATTGTTATTTTTATATTTTTAATATAAGGGGTGGAACTATTTACCAACTTTGTCTTTCCCTCAACCTTAGCTTTGAAAAAGTTGATCGCCATTGTATAAAAATGATTAAGGAGTTTAATACAAAAGTAATTATAACATCCATAGTACTTCATATTGATTGAGTTAGCATTGCGATAGTATACGCCATTGCTTTGCTTTGCGATCAACAATCTTATACACTGAACGCAAAGCACAGCATTTCTCCTTCCCCTCATCCTAGGCTTTTTGCACTTAGGCGCTTTTCTCTTTATTTCTTTTTTTTTCCTTTTTCCTTTCCCTTTTACTTCCACAACTACTTTCATCTTCCTTTTCTTAGTATTACGAGTGTTAGAACCCGCAACCCCTTCCGCTTTACTTTTTACAAACTCTTCACTTTTATCAGAACTAACATTTTGAAGAGGGAGTGAACAATCTTGATAGTTATTATTAAAAGGATTTGTAGGGTCGTTTAGATCCATTTTCTCTTTTTTCACTCCAAATCTAACCGGATGTTAGAATTATATTAGTATTATACTAAGCAATTAATAGATTCAAGAGTACTTATTTTATATTTGCATATATTACGTCTTATAGGATTAGCCATAGTTATTAGCAAGAAAAGGGCCATTAATAGTAATGTTTTAATAGAGGCGTTTGGGAGAGGGGTTTTAGAAAGCGTTAATTGAAAATCATATTAAGGGTAATAATATATATAATCATTACCCTCGTCATCAATTGGTGGTTTCCCTCAAATCAATGTTACTCCAGAAAGCGGAAGGCTTTTATCTTTTTCTTTTTCTTCTCTCTCTTTTTCTTTCTCTTCTTTTTTTTGAATACTAAAAGAAAAAGGAGATAGAACTATAACCGAATAGTTGATAAAGACAAACAATGAATCTATTCCACTTATCAGCGTATCTTTCCCCTCCAAAATCGAATTAAAAGGTAGAGATATTCTATAAAGAGAATATCTATATAGCTTAAAACCTTTTGAAAAAAAGATTAATCGACGAATAGGAAAAAAGCATATATTGCGAAAATCATTCATATAATTAAAGTAGAATAAATGTTGAGAATACACTATCAAATTATATGGGAAAGTTATATTTGGTTATATTAAAAAGATTATATAGTTTCAAATTTAAAACGCGAGTATTTATTGTTTTAAACCTATAATATATTATACTTTACAAACAACGTTGTTTATTATCTAAGCAACAATTGCCATCGAAAAACGATTTAATTTGATGGTTAAATAACGATTTCTTTGTTTTTTTCGCCGCTAACACTATTGAGCTATTGCTAACCGAGATTATGCGCATTGCTATTAATAATATATATATACAACAATAAACATCTATATTGATAACTTATATAATACGATTTTGTTGTTTATATATTTCTTTTATTATATTGCAAATCAACAACGTTGTTGTTGTTTTGAAGGGTGTATCACAGGATATAGCTATCCCTAATATTATTCCTGTACTTCTAATACATTTTTTACTTTTTTTACTTATCCGTATTTGGGTATACTAACCCCATCATAGTAGAAGCTATATATCCTTTATCGAAGTAATACTTTTACCGAAACACTATTATTGCTTTATATTACATTTATATATAGACCTCTAGCTATTAAAGTTTAAGGTTAAATCAATTAAACTTTTCTTTATCATATGAATCTAGTTCCTACTATCTACACTATTAAACCATACTTTTGTATTGTCTCTCGATTCCCACTACCGTGATTTATATCATACTATCGCATGATAATAGATTAATTATTATTGAATATAAATCTATTTTTTCTTTTTATTTTTTTAATTTTTTCTTTATTTTTGTAAATCGCGTTGTGATGGTTTATTCGATTGTTTCTTATTAAATTAACCAATCGTATCGATGCTTATATAATTAATTTATCTCAAAAAAGGATTCTAATGAGCTTTGGTATAAAAAAGTAGAACATTTAAACAAAGAAGTTTTAAAGTATTTAATCTATATAGTTAGAGGAATTAGAATTAAAAGAATTGCTAAGATCAATTACATTAATTATATTATTATGTATACAAAGCAAATCGTTTTATATAAACTTAGTAATTCTTTTTTTTTAAAATCTTTCTACAAAATCCAATGAAATCTCTTTGATTTTCTTTATAGGTATATTAACGCTTCCTGGCTATTAATTATTAAGAATATATTTAATGACAAAATATTCTTTTTCATTTTGAACCAAAAGATATATATCAAAGTTTTCGAAGTATTATAGAACTTTGTAGCATAGGTTTATCGTAAATATGGATTCAATATTATCGTTATAAAGTAAAACAACGATATATCGGTTATTGGTATTAAAAGTATTACTATTTTCGAGAATTGGATTGCTAAAGAAGGCTTTGAACTTAAATTTTCACCTTTTTATATATACGAATCTAACAATGGCGCCGAACATATAAATTAAGAAATTATAACAAAACAGATCAAAATAAGGATCTTTTCAAGATTATTTAATAAGATATGGATGAAGGCAATGCAAACCGTTATTTTCCTTTACAATATAAATCTTTTAAAGAGCAAAAGCTTTAAATGTTTAAACAAAGTTTTTGATTCCTGATTTCGTTAATATTTTTAATGATACAATTCTAACTTTGCTAAATCTACTACGAATGATCTAAAACTTAATTAAAGCGATATATATTGCTACAACTATTGTATATACCCATTAAATAAAGATAAAAAGATAGGTATAAAAAATAAATGGTACAAAACTAATCCAAAAGCTTATATTAGGTATTTGGTTGGGTATATGCTTGGGATGTATATCTACAAAATCTGAATTCCGAAGTTTAATAAAGTTATTATTACTTAAAACATTATTTTCGACAAATGTTATATTTATGGAATAGATAAAGCTTACAATATTATTAATATTATACCCGATTTCGATTTTAAAAATCTTATCAAAAAGTTTGATATTTTTAAGGAAACGAATGTTAATAAAGCTATATTCAACTACAAATTAAATAATTCAATTTCAATTATAAACAAAAAGGATATAGATATTCCTAAAACTATATATACTTTAGAAACTTTTACCAGGATATTAACCTTAAGGGTGGATTTAGAGGGTATTAAAACATCGATATCTTTCAAACCGGCTCTTTTACTTAATAATAAAGACTATAATAATCTAAAGGAACCTTTTTCATCGATTTTATAAGCTTTAAAACCTATAAAAAAAGTAGAATCTAGTATTGAAATACAATTAGATTATTTAATATCAGCAATTGAGGATATACTAAATAGTGATTAAGTTAATTCTATTAATTGCGGATCCTCATGCTTTTCTATTGCATCTTTAATTATTCAAAGTAATGGAATGGATTACAAAATCATTGGAGCATTAGTTCAAATTCAAGATCAAATTTAAAATCAAATTTATGATTCTTAGAACAAAGATCTAATAATCATTAGTAAAGCATTTAATATTCCAAATCAAATAAAGAACAAAGCAAAATCTCAATATAAATTGCTTTTTGTTAAATCAATAGAAATCTTTATGCTTTATAAAATCGAAAAACCAATTATATTTTTTCGATTTTTATTAAAAATATATACGATAAAGGAATATCAAGATTAATATACTTCAATTCTTGATCTCTATTATCCCTTTAAACGAGCTTGAATAATTCAAATAGAAATATCTAAAACCAATCTCAATCTAAACAAATTCTAGTTATTTTTTAATTACCAATTTGATCGTTTTGATCAATCTGTTGGTCGATTACATTTTATACAACGCTTTCAATATTTATGTTAATGGAATATTGGAAATAGATCAATTAATATATTTATTGGAATTATTATTATACAATCTTTAGGGTTAATTCGAAATAATAACCTTTTGAATAAATTCTATAATACTTTTTGGCTAGATCAAAATGATTTAAATGATTTGAAAGAAAAGAATAAGTTTATTACACTTTATAATATTGTTGCTTTTACAGTTAATTTCAAGCTAATCCTTTTTTTGCTTTTAAAACCTTTAAGTGTTTTTCCAAAAATGCTTAAATCTGTTGCACTACTATTTCTTCGCTTTTATAATCAATTAGATAAATATGTTTTTGGATTTTGGTTTAAAGAGAATTGTAATAAAGAGATTAAGAATCTTAAGAATAAGCAAATCTAAAGGGAAATCGAAGTAGGGTTGGGTAGTATTCGTTCGATTCTTTTTCAATAAGTTTTCGATTACAAAAACGACTTTGAAGAGTATATAAATCAATACCGCTTATGTTTAATAGTTCAAAAAAATCTTTAAAACAAAAGTATAATCGAATCTATTTACGCTGCGATTTTTGCCATTAAGTTGTTTTGTATTATAATGGTTATGATTGCTAAATACGATTTGGAAACCAAACAATTTAATGTTATTAATGTTTTCGTTAATGTTATGAAAAACTTTAATAATGTTTTTGTAGTATGCTTATTTTCGGATGGGTATAAAGTGCCTGGCAAATATATTATTATTAATCAAGCTTTATATGATCTTTAGGATTTATTTGTTTTATAATATAAGGAATTTATTATTACTTTTGTGTTTCTTGGTATGGTATAATGCAAAGAAAAGCCGTGTATTTATATGATTCAAAACAAAAGTGTTTTAATACTTTTCTTTATAAACAACATTTAAGTTATTTACTATAGAAAATATATTAAAATAGTTTACAAAATTATCGAAAAAATTAAAAAAAAGTATAAACTATGCGATTTAGATGATATCTCGTGGTTTTTGGGAATTCGAATTATAAGGGATCGAAAGCTACGTAAACTCTGGCTAGCTTATAATACCTATATATCCAAAATAACTAAGAAATTCAGCTTTACTAATGGCAGCGCCGCTACTTTTTTATTTACTATAATATTTATTAAATACAAAGGAATCGTAGTTTTTTCTTTTATAAAGGTTTACTAGGAAAAGGTTGATTTTATACTTTATATAGTTATTACCATTCGATTAAACGTTGTTTTTGCAGCTTCTCAATTAAGTTATTATTTGATTAATTCGTCGAAGGAGTATATAAGAACTATAAATCATTGTTTACAATATTTGTAGAATACAAAGTATTTAAATTGTGAATACAACAAAGATCCATTACTTCAACTTTTATTCTATTTCAATATTTCTTTTGCGAATAATCTTGATTTTAGACAATCTTTACAAGGATATATTATGTTTTTATTTGAAGATTTTGTTATTTGAAAGGCCTTTCGTTAAACTATTGTTACTATATCTACTACGAAAGCAAAGCTTTTAAATATTGAACGTACTATTAAAAAGATTATAATTACTTTTAAACTTTTGAAAAAGATTAATTTAATAATGTAGGAATCTATTACAATTTATTATAATAATACCCAAGCTATTCGTTTTGTTATTGAAAAAAACGAATGTATTACTACAAAGTTGCATTATATTGATATTCAAAATATATGGCTTTGTTAGAAATACACGAATCGGAGGTTTTTAGTATTCTATTTGGCAATTAAAGATATGTTTGCAAATGAATTAACAAAGAATTTGGATTATTAATCATTTGAGAGATTTATATCGTTAATTAATTTATAAGATACTAAGTTATACATTATAAAAATCGATTAAATCTTGTACTTTAATATTATATAATCTACAATAATATCTTTTTTTTATTGTTTACTATTTTTTTTGGCCTTTCGTTTAATAGCGATGGTTTAGATCAAATCCTGCACTTTCTGGTTATTATTATTATTATTATTATTTTTTGAAATAAGATTTATAAAAACATTTATAAAACAACCCGTTATAATAGGATTTGTATTATTTATATTTCTTAAACCTTTTAGGCATGATTCCTTTTTTTTCTCTTTTTTCTTTACAATTATCTTTTTTTTCTTCTTCTACTCCTTTTCCAATCTTTTCTCCTTTTTCAACTTTTTTTTGTGGTAGGATAGTATCATTCTCAATATCGTTCTAAACGATTTAAACTTTTATATTTTATTTGATTATTATTTTCATATTTTTAATATAAGAGGTGGAACTATTTATTAACTTTGTCTTTCTTTTAGTTTTAGTTTTAAAGAAATCGATTACTATTATATAGAAATAACTAGGAAGTTTAGTATAAGAGTGATTATAACATCTATAGCACTTTACACCGGTTGAGTTAACATTGCAATAGTATACGCCATTGCTTTGCTTTGCGATTAACGATTTCATATATTAAACGCAAAGCATAGTATTCTTTTTTCCTTTTATTCTTGGCTTTTTGCGTTTAAGCGTTTTTCTTTTTACTTTCTTTTTTTTTCTTTTTCCTTTTTCTTTTCTTTTCTTTTTTATTTTTATAATTACTTCCATTTTTCTTTTTTTAGTATATCACGGAGGATAGCTACGAATATATAATGAAGTAATATCAGGAAGGGATAAAGATATAGGTATAAAACAATAATTGTATTGTTATTTGTCTCTATAATACAAGATCCATCCGTTTCTAATATACCTATATTCACGTGATTCCACGTAATCATCATTTGACTCTGAGATCTTAAGGATCTACAATATAACGATCTATGATATTATAGATCTACAGTATAATGATCTCTAATATCATAATATATTGGTAATTATAGGTTTAAATGATTCTAAAAGAGATTAGTATATTAATTGAGAAGATTCAATATTATATTAGTATAATAACGTATAAAGTGTTTATATTAACTTTGGAAAACTTGTTTAATTAGTAGTATATTAAGCTTGTAACGTTTTGGAGCTTTTTAGCTCCGATTAATCGAAAAGTGGGTAGGGTGTTTATACGCTTACTCCTAGAAGATCCAAAGCTTATATGGAATTATAGTATTTTACAAACATATGATTATCATGTATCTCATGCTTTTAGCGTGATACATCCTTCAGATTATATACGCAGTATATGATCTGTTTATAAAGCAAACAAAATAAATGAATTTACAACTATGCGCTATTCGTATGATTCTTTATTGATGTAAATAAACAAACGGAAACTAATCTAATGATGTATATGCAATTTCTTTACGGGTAGTTGTATAAGTGAGTAATTCCATATAATTTTATGAATATCTGGATCGCCGATTCTATAAACAGTGACGATTATGGTTGAGGGTATTCACTGTATATTTATTATATTTAATCGTTTTGTGGTATATTGTTGTTTTGTTATAATTTCCATTATCCGGCTATATAATAATAGCTTTGATTTTTCAATCCTTTAATTCTTCAAGTTATCAATAACAATAGTAGCAACAATAATAATATTAATAATAATAATATCAATAATATCAATATCAATATACTTTGCTGTATTTGCTTTTCCTGGGCTGGGAATCTTTTTTGTGTTTGGGAAGTATTGGTTGTCTTTTGTTGTTGCATTGTTTTTTCTTTTTCTTTTTTTCCTTTTGCTTTTACTATTCTTTTTGCTCCTTTTTTTCTTTTTACTTTTTCTTTTTTTTTTGATTTTTTTGGGTTGTTTTCGGGATATTTTCGTTGTATTTTTGTTTCCTTTCTCTATTGCCTTTATTGTTGCCCTTCGCTTTTTTGTTCCCCTTTTTTTTATTTTTTTGATTCTTTTCTTTTTTGTTCTTTTCGAGCCGGTTTTGGCAAGGGTGATGATAAAAATAAAGATGAGGATTAGAGTAAAGATGAGGATGAAGATTCTTTGCTCTATCGGGAAGTAAGTATTATAATCATTTTAGCAGTACATTATTTACATTTCACAAAATTCTAATGGGGATCTTGATTTTGATTTTATAAGGGTTGAACAAAATAATGAATTGGGCAGTAAGGGGTCTGGAGTGGTATCTTCCACTCCTGTTATTTTTTTTATAGCGGCTCTCTATACCTCCGCCAAAAAAACTCGATCTAAAAAGCTAAGGAATCTTTATCCATACATACAATGTATAAAATCGTTAATTATTAAGCAAAAAGATAGAATCTATTATAAAAACGCAGATTCTTAAAAAACTCGATATTATTAATGCTTTATGCATATATATCGGTTTTTGCCGGCACATTTGTATACAATAACAAATGATTTTTTGGCTGTAAAGGTTAATAACAACGAAAAGGTATAATATTTCTTTTTCGCTTTATATTTTGATTGCTAATTATATAACTATAGGAGATGAAACGTTTCCGGGCTGTTTTTCGAAATGTCCTAAAGTATATTAATTTTTAAATGGTTTTGGAATCGATGTAAAGTATATTTGCATTAGAAACAGATTTCTCTAAAAACAAGTATACTTTAAAAGATTACTTCGCAACAGCAAAAATGAAAAGGAAAAGGAAAAAAAGGAAGATAAATAATAATAGTAATGAAAAAGTTACTTGGAAATAAGTTTTTTTTGGAATAAAGATAAAAAATGGGGATTAAAGTAATGGGGTATAAAGAAAGTACTGTAATAATATTAATTTTGTTCGAATACTATATAATTATTGATTATTCGATAACCTTTGTAATTCGATCCTTAGCGTTTTGCATATTGATTAATTTAACAAAGTGTTCAAACTTCTACCTAATAAGATTTTTAGTAAACCTATCTACCGGCATATCAATCGTTAATAAATATATGATCAAGAATTGCTCATTAGTGTATTCTTGACAAAGCTATATATTCTGAATATCCATATGCTTAAGTTTAGTAAAGATTCTTTTATTCTCCCCAACTATTAATCGAATCGTTTAAATATTATTGCAAAAGATATTAACAGGTTCTTTTACTAATACTCTAATCTTCTTTAAAAACCGCAATATTGCTATTGCCTTTTTAGTTGATTTTTCTACATTTAAAAATTCTATCTCTATAATCGAAGTAATAACTATGTTTTGTTTTATGGTTTTCTATACAATGGCATCGCTATACAATATAATTATATAGCTTTGAAAGGATCTCCGAGTAATTATATCATTTATAAAGAAAGCATCTAAAAAAATCATCATTTGAAATATATAATTATCCTTATAGCAAATAGAAAAATATCGAGATCCGTATAAGTATACAATACAATAATTTATTGCTATAAAGTAATCCTTTGAAAAGTTAATATTATATTCGCTTAACTTAAAGGAAAGAAACATTGAATCGGTTTTAATTATTATGGCCGAATACAAAATTGATTCAACTTTTTCTTAATATTTCTTTACTTTAGAAAGAGAAACTATCTCTTTATTTTTCTTAAATACTATAATTGGAAATAATATAACTATTCTTCCCTTTGTAAAACCAAATTTGTAAACGATCTTGTCGATATAAATGTTGTATATTAGCCACAATTTTTTAAATTATCGATCTTTAATAATTCGAATCCTTAGAAATCATTAAATATCGCTAAGATCTTTAAGTTTATATCTAGCCTTGATTTTATTTATTATTTGATCCTTTTAACGTTCATACCTTTTGTAATAGATCATTTGGATATTGTTAACAAAGAATAAAATAAATATATGGAAATCAGGAGATATAAAGATGCAAAGCTTTTCTTTACATTTTACCATTTTTAGGCTAATAAATGTATTTATGAACTTTTTATACCAAAATGCAAAGGAATCTTTTAAGCCATACAGCGCACGATCGAAAGTAATGGATTTATCAGGTACCTTATACCCATTTGGCATATAGTATATCACTAGATTCTCAATAGAATTTCGAAATACATTAATAAAGGTATTCACAATATTGTATTGTTTCGTTTTAAGATTATTCTTCATTATTATTGCCATCATTATACGAAAGGATTGTGCAATAAACATAATTACATAAATCGATTCGATTATCGCTATATCCTGAAGATCTTCTCTAATTATTAATCGTGATCTGCAACAATCGATATAATTGCTTTAATCATTTTTATAAGTAAATACTTATTGAAATAGAATAAACTTTGATTTAGCCGATATTGTTTCAATTTTTCGCTAAATACCCTAATCTTGTAATGCTTTAATCTCGCAGTCATAATCCATTTTGAACCAATATCCAAATATATAAATTCTAAGATTATAGAAAAACCTCGATAGTGATAGTATCGTTGATTTTAGTATTCGTGGAAGATCCGTAACTTTGGATTGAATTAAAAGCGTAATTATCGGTTTATATTTTATTGCAGCAATTATTACATTATATATAGTGATAAACTTACCATTTTGTTTATTTAACTTATCCTTCTGTTTATCAAGCCAGAAAGTGTTATGGAAATTATTTAATCGTTAAAGTCTATTTCTGAATCTATATGATTAAACAATTACGATACTAATGAAGATATTAATTTTGTAATAATTATTTGCTCATTAATACAAACGATTTGAATATCTAGTATAGTCTATTGTTTAATACTTTGTATAATCAAGAATTATATCAACGTTATCAAACGCATCGTATTTAATGTACTCCTTAATATTAATGTTAGGCTTAAGAATCTTTATTTGTAGGGTATATAATCGTTTAGTAGCTTTATTAGATATAAATAACGAAGGAGATCTTTTAAATATATTTCTTTCTATAGAAAGCAACATTGTATTTCCCTTTTCGTTATTGAAAATCGAATAATTATTCGATTTACCGTCCTCGAAAATATTATTTAACGTTGGTATTAATGGTTTTAATAAAGTCGCTGATTCTCTATAACCAAAGTTTATACAAACCTTCTATGAATTAATCATTTCGAACAAACTCTTATCTTTCGCTGTAAATACAACTAATAGGGATCTTGGTTTACTAGGAACCGGCGTTGATTCGTTAATTCCCATAATTATGTCGGGATTTAACAAGGTGTTATACTTATTATCATAAATTGAAATAAATGGTGAGGATTTTGTCATCAAATTTTTTTAACTTTTTTGATCTTTAATCATTCTCGAAGTCGAAGATTTAGAGCGTTTATGATTAAAATTAAGAGTGTGTGTGGTTTCGAGTTCTTTTTGTACAGGTCCTCCGGTAAGTTCATTATCTATATTCTCTAAAATGATGCCATCCAACGATTTCATTTGCTGAATGTTCAATTCAACAACTAAATCTTTGATCACTTGGATTAGTATAATATTAATAGTTTTGCTACGAAAATCGTCTTTATAAACAAATCTTTTATTGAATTTGATATTTTATGTAATAATAACTTTATCGAGTATAGGGATCCAAATATAGAAGATTGTTGTAACAAAAATATATTTAACCAAATATTCAATGTATATTCGCGGATTAATTTTATATTATTTTACTCTAATTCTAGTTTCTTTTTCTTTATCCAAAAGGTATATATAGCAATTATACTTATATATTGTATTCCAATCGGGACAAAAATCGTTAATAATCTTTCGTAACAGTAACGATGAGTATCATTTGTAGTATTGCCTAAACCAGGAATTAATCATTTCGTTAAGGCATTTTTAACCCTTTGCTTTTAATGAATTAATGTTATAGAGGTATATAGCGGCAAAAGCGGCCTTTATCCATATTTTATCTGGCAATCCAATTGAAATGCGTATTTTAATCTGTTTAGTAATAATTTCTTGCCCTGCGCATTCTATTCCTTTATTAGGTTTATATGTAAAGAAAAGGGAAAGTTCAAGTTCTATACCCTTTTCGAAAATCCATTTCTTAAACACAATATTACTTTTAATTTCTATTATAAACATATCATTATTTTGCTTAATCACCATAATATAAAGACTATATTTGCAATAAACCCATGTAACAAAGTTCTTTAAAACTTCAAAAACCTCGTTGTGCATCTTTTGGATCAACACAGAGGTAAAGATCTTTCTATTGTACATATCCTTAATTACTAGCAATTATAATACTCCGTTATAAGCACAAAGAAAATCGAACAAATCCCATTAAACCTTATAAAAGGGTTTAAATGATTGATAATCATTAAATAAGCGTAAAACAATTTGTTTAATATATATACATAAACAATCGATATATTCTACCCGAATGATTTTTTTGATCCATACTTTTTTAGCTATTTTAACTAAGTATTCTAATACTTTTTTACTAAAATGCCCTGATCTTTTATACCACAAATCGTTTGATTCCAATCGAGGTTTTACCGTTTCGTATATTCGAAAGAAATGCTTATTGATCTTTTGGTTTTCAATAGGCATTATAATATTCATGCTCATAGATAAATTAGATTCATCAGAATAATTGAAACAAGCGTTATATTCTAAAAAGATAAGATTATACTTTCTAATATATTAAGCGATAATAATATTGTTATCCCGATCGCCGATTTTAACAATAATATCAAATTCATTAAACTAAACACCCTTGTTATAAAATAAAGTTTCGGATACAAGATTAATATAAAAACTAAGAACAAGCGCAACATTAATCAATATAAAATCCATACTATCTAGCAAAATTCCTTTGATTACTTTATCGCTATAATCAATCATTAGCAAGCTTAATGATCCTGCTTCGATATAATCCGAGATATCGCTAAAAACATACTTTCCGCCTACTAAAAGGCTTACATCGTTAACAATATGCATAGCATTATAATTATTCAACAAAGTACAATTTGTTAGCATATATATGAAAGTAATTATAAGTATGGCAAAAGCGCTAATATACTTGTTCGGGTTAATAATGCAAAAGGCAATGTTGTAGAAATTCTTTCTTTGTAAAGATCCATAAAATTGATTAGCCTGAGTATTAATAATCCAACCTTTCTTGAATAGAACGCTTTAAAGATTGTTGAATCTTTTCTCTTTGATACATTCATTGATCTCTTTAGTTTGCTTTTCAAAAATAGCCCAAATAAATTGTTTAACACATTTACTAATAAAAGCTAGTTCAATAGTTCGATACTTTTTTGGTTTAAAACGATGGTTTGAATCGATCGATTGATTTTCTTTATAAAGATAATACTGAATAGCATTCTTGGCTTTCCTAAATCCGATGGTTTGTTGGGATGCAGGTTCAAGGGTAAAAAAAGATTCTTTTGGTAAAGGGTTATAGGCTATACAATTTGTATAATCGATAAAAAGATTACCATATTGTTTTAGAGTAATAATATGACATTTTTTTTTATTTTCGATATTTAAGGTAATTAATTGTTGTTTCAACCAATTAGGTGCAAGTTTGTTTAATGATTCCAGGAATTGTTCAAATCTATAGATTCCTTGAATCTCCAGAAGGTTATAAGCCGATGCTTTAGCGTAAAATGATTTCTACTTTTTACACTATTTAATCAGGTTAACCCGTTCATTACATACATTATTCAAATGATCGATATACTTGGTTTAAATAGTCCTTAGAATTATTGAATCAGTAGGAACAATTTTCATATATAGATGGGCAATGATTTGTTTTAGGGTACAATTTTGTATAGTATTCTAGAAGATTTCCAAAGCATAGAATAAATCAATTATAGATATAATTCAATCGAATATATAGCGGAAATTACTATGATTTTGGTTGTATTTATTCTTTTGAATTCTATAGATCTTTTTTATAAATAAGAAAGTTTTTAAAAGATCTTTTAGTATAATAGGAATAGGATCCGCAAGAAGCTCAGGTTTAGGCATTTCATTTATTTCGATGTCAATATTAGTGTGTCGATTATAGGTTTCAAGTTCCATAGCATATTTATTATAGCGTTTACAATTCTCTTCAAAAATCATATAATGTATATTAGGAACTTGAGGTGGTTCTATGTTCAATCAATCACGAAATAAAGGATTAAAAAAGTCGAAGGAATCTAAATCTATATTGTTCCAAATATACTTAAAGCAATTAACGTTCTTAAAGGATAAATATCAAAAGGATCAATCTGTTCGGCTATTCAAAATGATTTTTGATATAATAAAAAAGATGATTAAGAATAATAAAAATGTAGTAAAAGATGATTAAAAATCAAAGGGAAAAAAGAAATTGTATGATATCGATATTCGAATTGTAGTTGTTGCAGAGATTTCGAGCACAAACCGAGCTTATAACTATCATAGAAGATAACTACAAATATATAATGAAGTGATATCAAAAAGAAATAAAAGTATAGGTATAAAATAATGATTGTATTATTGTTTATCCTTATAATACAAGATCTATCCGTTTTTAATATACCTATATTCATATGATTTTATATGATTATTATCTAACTCTGAGATTTTAAGGATTTACAGTATAATGATCTATAATATCATAGATCTACAATATAATGATTTCTAATATCATAGTATACTAGTAGTTATAGGTTTAAATGATTCTAAAAGAAACTAATATATTAATTGAAAAGATTCAATACTACATTAGTATAATAACGCATAAAGCGTTTATACTAACTTTGGAAAACTTGTTCAATTAGTAATATACTAAGCTTGTAGCGCTTCGAAGCTTTTTAGCTCCGGTTGATCGAAAAGTGGGTAGGGTGCTTATACGCCTACTTCTGGAAGATCCGAGGTTCACGTGGAATTACAGTGTTCTACAAACACGTGATTATCATGTACCTCATGCTCTTAGCGTAACATAGTATTATAAGTGTTAGGATTTG
Source organism: Monilinia aucupariae (assembly GCA_002162555.1). Taxonomy (NCBI): domain Eukaryota; kingdom Fungi; phylum Ascomycota; class Leotiomycetes; order Helotiales; family Sclerotiniaceae; genus Monilinia; species Monilinia aucupariae. The sequence goes on along the minus strand of NGKF01000021.1, from coordinate 901,861 downwards.
TAACCCTTTTCGTTTCACTCTCTATAAACTCTTCACTTTCATTAGAACTAACATTTTGAGGAAGGGGTAAATGACTTTAGTAATTATTACCAAAAGAATCTATAGAGTTGTTCAAATCCATCTCTTTTTTCTTCTTTACTTCAAATCTAACCAGACGTTAGAATTATATTAGTATTATACCGGGCAATTAGCAAGTTTAGAAGTATTTACTTTATGTTTACATATATTATGTTTCGCAAAATCAACTATAATCATTAACAAAGGAGAAGCTATTGATAATAATGCTTTAATAAGGGCGTTTGGGAGAGGGGTTTTAGGAAACGCTAATTAAGGGTTATATTAAAAACAATAGTATATATAATCATTATCTTTATCGTCAATTGATGGCTTTTTTTAAATTAGCATTATTTTAAAAGGCAAAAGGCTTTTATTTTCTTCTTTTTTTTTTTCTTTTCTTTTTTTTTTTTCTTTTTTTGGATATTAGGGGAGGAGGGAGGTAAGATTATTACCGAGTAATCGATAGGGACAAACAATAAATCCATTCCATTTGTTAATGTATCTCTCCTTTTCAAAATCAAATTAGGAGGTAAAGATATTTTATAAAAAGAATATCTATATGGTTTAAAACCTTTTAAAGAAAAAGTTAATTAACGAATGAAAGGAAAGTATATATTGTAGAAATCATCCATATAATTAAGATGGAATAAATGTTAGGAATATATTGTTAAATTGTATAGGAAGGTTATATTTGGTTATATTAAAAAAGTTGTACAATTTCAAATTTAAAACGCAAACATTTATTGTTTTAAATTTACGATATATTATACTTTACAAATAATATTGTTTATTATCTAGACAATAGTTGCTATTAAAAAACAATTTAATTTAGTGGTTAAACAACGATTTCTTTGTTTTTTTGTTATTAATGCTATTGAACTATCGTTAACCGAGATTATGCGCGTTGCTATTAGTAATGCATATGTACAACAATAAACATTTATATCGATAATTTATACGATACGATTTTGTTATTTATGTATTTCTTTTATTATATTACAAATCAACAATATTATCGTTGTTTTAGAGGATGTATCACAGAATATAGTTATCCCTAGTATTATTCTTGTATTTTTAGCACATTCCTTACTCTTCTTACTTATCCGTATTTGGGTATATTAGCTTTATTATAATAAAGGTTATATATCTTTTACTAAGGTAATACTTCTACCAAAGTATTATTATTGCTTTATATTACATTTATATATAGACCTTTAGCTATTAGAATTTGAGGTTAAATCAATCAAGCTTTTCTCTATCATATAAATCTAGTTCCCACTATTTACACTATTAAACCATACTTTTGTGTTGTCTCTCGATTCCCACTACCGTGACTTATATCATACTATCGCATGATATAAAACTTTATAAATAAAACTATCAAATTTATTGCAATATTTACTGTTGCACAAAATCAACGTATTGCAATAATTGCAATATCGTTAAAGCTAAGTATCAAAGGTTGATGTATGAATTATACGCAATGTTTGCGAAATATAACAACTATCATGGTTTGTTTTCAATAAAGCACAAAAGTTGCTTGTTAGCATTTCGCAATATGGCCGAAGGTAAGCCATAATGCAATTTGATCAAGGCTTAAATGGAATCGATTTGTAAAAATAACCAAGCGATTTAAAAAGCATGCGCTTTAAGTATAGCTACAAGCATTGTACAAGCGATACATGCTTTCCAAGCAAGGGCTCGAAGCTTTGCATTCCAAAGTATACAAAGCACTACAAGTTTTACAGCTTTGCCGAACGCTGCCTGGACCCTGGCGTTTATTTATATTAAGATCCAAATACTAGCGATTTTAAAAAAAGTAAACGATAATGCAAAACGTACAATGGATACGCTAATATTGCAAAATAGAGCATTAAAACGCTTTAAAACGACCCCGAGCTAAATAAACTTTAGACTTTTGTTGCATAACAACGTACACAAAGTATATGCGAAAAATACGATGAATATGAACGACAACAATATTATTATAACTTTGCAATTAATTAAAACTATTAATCTTTACGCTAATAAATAATAGCTTGGATCGGCGCAACGGCGAAAGCTGTAAGGAGACCCTATCCCACATATACTGGTGGTATAAGCAAATGTAGAGAAAAGCGCGAGGGCATATAATATGCTGCTTCAGTTCGTTTACAAGAACAAAGCGGATGTAGTATATGTTTAAAAGTCATGAAGTTTATTGGGCACCAAAACGCAAAACTACTCGATGTATAAATATTACGTTTTTTACAATTTGTAGGAATTGGAAAAAGCGATTAAAAAGAAGACCGAAAAACTAAGGATTATAACGTACATACAACAAAAGACTGTTATACAAATATAACAACAATATAGAGAATGCAATAGGGATATAATATGGTTTAAAGTTAACGATTATTATATAATAAATGTTTATTACAAGTTTAACATTATTGCGATAATAAACTACACAATAAGTATTACTTTAATACTTTGTATACTACTCAAAGGGGATTTCAATGCAAAATATAATATATACAAGCCAAAAATATTATTAGCTATTCAAAAAACTACACTTTTTAAATAATCCCAAGATATTAGCATAGATTTTATTGGCGAAGTAAGGATACTCATTTACCGCGCAAAGTATATAATCGATTTTACTTTTTTCAATATATCTTTTGCGAAAACAATAATACACTAGGATATGGATTACAGATTGGATTATTTCACGTAAATCACTATTATCCCAAAGCGAAGAATAGCATTTAGCAAATATATTAGATATAGGGTTATCGAGAATGGTTTATATACCTTTGCTAGCTTTATAAAAAGCGGAGTATATTAATTGCCGAAAATTGGATTTATTATTACGGATACAAAGCTTGATATAGCTACAAAGCGATTTATAGATCTGTTTCAACACGCAATATGGATCGCGGGGTAGCCAATGGGTGACCAGGTATGTTTAGCGCTTTAATGGATCGACGAAAGCGCAATAGTATACAGCTTATATAAGTGTTTTAACAAAACTTTCAAGGATAGGAAACGAATGCTTAACGCAACTTGTAAAGCAAAAAGAAAGTATTGGAGAAAAATAATTGATAATACATCAAATGATATAGATCTGTACAAAATGATAAACTGGTATAAAGCGATTCTTTCTTTTAAAGCTTTGCTTTTTATAATAAACAATCAATCGATCGAAGGTATAAAGAAGAAAGCGTAAATATTATTGAACAAAGTATTGCATAGATATAATAACACAAACGATCTAAAGATGGACCCGATATTGGAAAGCTGCGTTTCTACTTTTCTTTGGAATATTGTTGTATCTCTAAAGAAAATAGAACGGAATATTATTGAAGTTTCGAATACTTCACCAAAAATTGACAAAGTTACAGTTCGGCTATTGAAAGCTTGTTGAAGTAGTGTTAAGGAATATATACATAATTTTTTCGAATACTATTTCAAAAAAAACTATTATTTCAAAGCTTAGCAATTAGCTAAAGTAGTTATACTATCCAAAGTCGGCAAAAAAAACAAAAGCTTTATTCGTTTGTAACGCTCAATAACTTTATTATTTTATATAAATAAAAGCTTAGAAAGGATTATTGCAAAACAAATAGTATGAACATTGTTAATGTATAGCATATTAAGCCTTCAGTATTACAAAGCTTTACCCAAACGCTCAGTTATAAATCTAATTACAGCATTTGTATACAATATAGAATGCATTTTTGCTAAAAAGCGAAAAATTACATTAATCACAATGAATATACAAAATGCGTTTGATACACTACTACCCCGGTGGCTATTAAAATAAATACAAGATCAAAATTGGCTTACAATCTTTTTGAAAATGATTCGTTTGTTTCTATAAAAGCGCAAGGTGATGGTTAGACTTGAGGATACCTATACAAATGAATCCCGGGTACAATGCGGAACCCCTCAAAGTTTGCTTTTGTCCCCAATACTTTATATACTTTATTTAACAGAACTTTTAAACCAAAATCAAACTTTTCGCTTTAAATACATGGACAATATCGCATTTTACAAAGTAAGTAATATATTGAAAAAAAATACTATAACAATTGCACAGGATATACAATAAATTGAAATGTAGGGATTAACCAATAAAATTGTTTTCGCATTAAAAAAGCTTAAAATGATGCATTTTACCCGCAAATGTTATATATACGCCCCGAAAATGGTTATTTCCTTTACTTTAACGATACAATTTACAATAAACGCGCTAAACGATACGAAACAGCCAGCATTTAGATGATTGGAAGTATAATTCGACCGCAAGTTTATATTCAAGAGATATATTGCAAAACAAATGGAAAAGGTATAAAAAACTACGTTGTATATTAAGCATTTGATTAATATATAGTATAGGCCCTTTGTAACCTTTTTACAAAAAGCCACAATTATATGCGTATTGTTTTCGTTGCTTTATAAAGCGAAAATGTAATACCCGGGATGGACAAAAGTGAATGCAAATAACGGCCATCTACAGGGCATTATAGTTAGTATACAAATAGGGTTATGTATAGCAAAAGCGAACAAAGTGATCAACTTTGCTACAAAGGGTATTCTGCCAATCTGGAGAACCATATCGATAGTAATTAGCTTGCGTGATACAAATCTTTTTGTTTACGAAGTGGCTTTGGAATATATATGTGTTAATATGGCTTTTCGGCTTAAAAGATTTGATATACGATATCCGTTTACTATGTGTTTGGCTACACCGGGCTATTGTATATAGAATAATACAAGGCTATATACAGCGGATCGATTATTTCCAAAAGCTTTTCGCTTAGTTCTCTTTTCTTTGTACTATATCCCCGAGTATAAAACGGACTTTACAGGAGGGATAAGCAAAAAAATAGCGGCGGTTAGTTTCACCGAATAGTGGAACGCTTTACTATTCGATGCGGTTACCATCTTTTTCGATAGCTTTAAATCGTACAACAACGTTGGCAAGTATATAGGCTATAGATACGCGATTTACTAAGGATAAGCGTTTATTGTTTCCGATAAAGAGGCGATTAATACGTTTTCGCATATTTTTGATATAAAAACGATAAACGTTTTGAAAGGGCTACAAAAAGCATTAGCATTACCATTTATTGTAAATACACAATGTTAGCTATGTATCAATAATATTTCGGTAATATAGTACAAACGTGCAAACGCTTTAAACATTTTGTAATAAACATTTTTAGAAAACCATCGATTTATTGATTAGTATATGGTTAGGATACAATAATCCCCCAGGTATTAAAGAATAACCAGCAATAAAGCAGCGAATAAATTAGTGAATATAAACGCGAAAAGCGATATAGTAAACCCAAGGTTTACAATGCAATTTATAATCAGCGGAATAGGATCGATAATACGGAGTTTAATCCGAAACGCTATAAACGAATGGTAGAGCAAAAGCAAACTTATATTAGCGGGAGGATATTGCAAATGGCAATTAGGCTACACTCTAAAGGAATCCCCGGAGTTAAAATTCGCTAAACCAACGCTATATCGATTATTAACGCTATGATTTAGGTATAATGATTTTAAAGTTTATTATAAGCGGTTTAAATACAAAAACGCAAAAACCCATTATCTATACGGCAAAATCAAAACTTTAAAGCACTTTGTTTTTTGCGAAATCTCTACTAGACAATTCTATTTGTAACTATTAAAACCAATTTGTTTTTTGGCGATCGCCCGCGAAAAGCATAATTATTTATAACAGCTTTTCGTTTTCTTATAAAAGTTCGAACGTTTTGTTGCAATAATACGATATTTTATGTTTTGCAATCGAAAGCTTTGCAACACTCCGGATAGCATTCAACCTAATATTCTATTTGACTCTTTCTTTACCTTCTTTTTCCTTTCTCTTTATTTTCTGCTTCATTTCGGAGTTTAATCTGAAGCGCGATTTACAAAGCGTGGTACACCTCTTTGCATAACAATATAAAAGCTACAATTTAATATAATAATTGCTTATTCTTAATATTCCTTACCAATGCGATTGTTATACAATTTGATACTCATTCTCTTTGAATATAATAAACAAAGGTTAACCCCTTCAATGCAAAACGTTCCTTTAAACGGCGGAAAAAGGCTGTTTAACAGAGCTAGAGTTGTAAAAGATCGCCGGGAGGAAATGTTCTTAATACTTTAATTTAACGATATTGTACAATACGTATTTAAATGGTGAGCTCCTAGGCCCCCGGCCCATTAGTGTATCACTCGTCTCTAGTACCCTTCGGGAGGTCAAGAGCCTAGCTAGCTTATATAGACGTTAAACATAATAAATAAATAAATAAATAAATAAATAAATACTATTAATATATATAGATTAAAAATGTTTTCGCGGTTTTCGTTGTTATACTAGTTCAAATCGCTATTTATTAGAAAAAGAGTTAATAGTTTTAATCAATTATATAATTACAACAATATCGTTGTTGTTTATATTCATCGTATCTTCTATGTATACTTTATATACATTGTTTCGCAACAAAAACTTAAAGTTCATTTAACCCAAAATTGTTTTAAAGCGTTTTAATGCTTTATTTTGCAATATTAATGTATTTATTATACATTTTATATTATCGCTTGTTTTTCTTAAAGTTATCAATATTTGGATCTCAATACGGAAAAACGCTAGGGTTTAAACAATATTTAACGAAGTTGTAAAGTTTATAAAGCTTTGTATACTTTGGGATGCTTAAAAGCTTCGAACATTTGCTTGGAAAATATGCATCGTTTGTATAATGCTTATAGTTGTTGTGACGAAGGTCGTAGGCTATTGAGATCAACACTTAGAATTATAAACTACGGAATGAA
>NGKF01000021.1:851281-893245 GCA_002162555.1 Monilinia aucupariae | reverse complement strand
TGCCAAGCCAGGCGCCACCCGGTTAGCCGGAACGGAGTAACGTTAGAGCGTGACAGTTGTACTCGAAGCGTACGCTTTTTGAACCGCTCGATTGTTTCTATAGATCAGTTCCACTTGAGCTTTAGTCAAGTTGCATTGTGACTTACCTCCGGCATATGATCTTCGATGATCGGATATAGAAAGTAAATAATTGGGATTATATGATTAAAGGTCACGTGATTATAGGACCGTACTATTAATACATTGGCATTAATGAAAAGAAGAAATATAAATAGATTTATCTATATTATAGTTTTACAACCTTCGAATCGTTTTTACTATACTGAATTACAAGTATATAAAAGCAACTTCATTTCATATACACATGATCGAAGTTCTTTCTTTGAGTTCATAGTTCTTTCAATAGTAATCGAAGTTCTTCCTTTGAGTTTATAGTTCTTTCAATAGTTAAAGCGTAATAAATATTATCGAATGAAGATAAAGAAATGTAAAAGTTTTCTTATATATATAGTTTCTTTATATCTAGTTCTAATTATATAGTTTTTAAATTCTAAATGTTAATCTCAATAGTCTTTAACCTTCGTTATATTCTTTTTAATTTAATATTAATCTTTTAATTATAAATTCTAAGGATTCTTTTAACTTTCTTTACTCAGATCTTATACTACACTTGAGTTATAATTACGCATTCCAATACCGCGGTTCAAGGAATACTCGCTCTGAGCACGTGCTCATATCCTCACGCATCTCGCAATAATCAAACACTATGTGCATTACCGATAATATTAAAACTCAATTTTTTGTTTCTACTCGAGTTACAACTTATTGAAATAGGAATTACGATAAATAGTATATGGATGCAACAAGATCTTATGAAGTCCAAGTTGTCAATTCTATATACCAGTCAGTCTCTATGGAACTGTATCTATGTAGTAAGGTTACTACGGTTACCACGAATAGTTTCGTGATAATCAATCTTGACTTCGATAGGTCTCTTCATGTGGACATTTCCGAAGTGGATAATAATTAGCATCATGAGCTGTCTTTTCTTCACTATTTCTTTTGGTGTCAAGCTGCGTCGTACACGTGGTTTCATGAATCTCGGAGAATGATGTCCTAATACAAAGAAAGTGAAGCTTTTATTCATTCCTACAAAACTCTCATCACCATCTTCACAATGCCTTCTCAATTTTGGCCTTACACGAACGGTAATGAGACATCCGAGCGTCTTGATGCCAAAGTAACAGACGCAATTGTTGAGACGGATTTGTTGATTGTTGGAGCTGGACCTGCTGGGGCATCTTTAGCTTGTTTCTTGGGGCATCATGGTGAGTCTAGATCTATACTCGAGTAAATCATTCGTCATGTTCGGGTGCTCTCCTCTTCACCGGGATTTCCGATTTGTGAATGGACACGGATAAGAAATCAATACTCCCAGAGAAATGGGCAAGGAACGGGAAGAGAACAAGGAAGAGCACTGATACGAATAGGTCTCCGAGGAATCATCATCGCCGCCACTCCTGGTACGGCAGATACCCCTCGAGCTCACATAACCAACATGGCAGCCATGGAATGCTTGCGTGATATTGGTTTGGAAAAAGAGTGCATGCAGGTTTCTGTTCAGGGTGATTCAATGTTGCACACACGGTGGTGTCGTACTTTGGCTGGTGACGAGTATGCAAGAATCTACTCATGGGGAAACGATCCCAAACGTGCTGTTAGTCGAGGTATCCACCGAGATTCTTATTAATTAACATTCATCCCAGGGTGATTATGATGCTGCCTCTCCATGCAGCCATGTTGATATTCCTCAAACTGTCCTCGAGCCAATATTAATCAAGAAAGCCTCTCATAGTGGATTCAATTGTCGATTTGATACCACATTGCTATCCTTTGAACAAGATACAATCTCTGGTACGATTACCAGCAAGGTTCTGGATAATCTCACGAAACAAATCTATCTTATTCGATCCAAGTACCTCTTTGGATGTGATGGGGCTCGAAGTCAAGTCCTGAGACAATTACAAATCCCACTGATCAAAAAGCCGGGACAGGGTTTGGCTACCAACGTATTGGCTCGAGTCGAATTAGAGCATATCATGGAAAATAGAATGGGAAATTTACATTGGATTATGAGGCCTGACGAAGAATATCCTGCGTTTGGATGGACTGCTATTGCTAGAATGGTGAAGCCTTGGAATGAGTAAGTTCTTTACCAAGTCTTACTATGATAATGCTGATCTTTCAGGTGGATGTTTATTCTTTTCCCTCACCCTAAAGCCGGAACGGATTTTAATCCATCAGACGAAGAGTATCTGAAATGTGTCAAAGATTTGATTGGAGATGACTCAATCCCCGTGGAAATACTTGGAGTATCCAAATGGTTTGTCAACGAAACGGTGGCGGAATACTACTCTGATGGGAATATGTAACTCCCCTGTTCCCCCTCTCCCAATTCTGTTTGCTTCACTGACGGATCTAGCTTTTGCCTGGGCGATGCCGTTCACCGTCATCCACCATTCAATGGCCTAGGGTCTAACACTTGCATACAAGATGCATACAATCTAGCCTGGAAGATTGCATATGTCTTACAAGGGAAAGCAGGTGATGGTCTTTTGCATTCATATAATCTAGAACGTCAACCGGTTGGTCAATCCCTCATCGCAAGGGCCAACCAAGGATTTCGGGACCACGCTCCAGTGTGGGAAGCTTTAGGAATGATGGATCCATCCATCCAGATTCGGCGAAAAAACCTCGCAGAACTCTCAGAAGTTACACCGCAAGGGGCCGCGCGCCGAGCTCGTTTCCAAGCTGCAATCGAGGGAACAGCACGTGAATTTCATGGTGTTGGTATCGAGATGAATCAACGATACGAATCTTCTGCCGTGTTTCTCGCTGATGAAAACCCAAGACCATCTTTACCCGCAGATCCAGTTCTCGAACATGAGGTGACTACTTACCCAGGGAGTCGACTTCCACATGCCTGGCTCAATACTAGGGTTCCAGGAAAGCAATTTTCGACTATTGATCTTGCTGGTCAAGGGAAATTTTGCCTTTTTACTGGAATTGGAGGAGAAGGATGGCGAATTGCTGCTGTGAAGGTCGCAGAGACTCTTGGGATTGAGATCAACGTATACTCAATTGGCTGGAGACAGGATTACGAAGATGTATATTTCGATTGGGCGAGACGAAGGGAAGTTGGTGAGGGTGGATGTGTGTTGGTAAGACCTGATAGATTTGTTGCTTGGAGGTCTATGCAAATGATAGACAAGCCGGATGAGAAGTTATTACAGGTTTTGAAGACTATTCTCAGCCGTTAGACACTACCGACAAGTTTAGACATTCAAATCCCGGGCCAGATGCTAATTCTTGGTAACTAACTACTGCTTGCATTCTACCAGTAATGACAGTGGGAACCTCAATGTTATACCACCTTATCAAAGCATTGAACGGAGATCAAGTTCATTCACGATTCATCTCACATGCCGGCTATATATGCAGAGCAGTCTGTCCATAGACCTGTTTGGTGCGCTTCTACACAGACAGTGGGGTTTCTGACTTCACAACCCCGCCGTGGCACAATCTCCAAATAATTACCCCTCAGCCCACCATAAATATACTTTCCTCCCCCATATACAACAACAGACGTATCAGACGGTCTATTTACATGCAGGCAGTTAATCGATGTGATTTTGATTGAATAGGACTTACATGAGCCTCTTCCTCTTCAAAAACCTTCAGCTCCCATGAAACTTCACCACCACATCTAGAGATCATGCTCTACTCACAGGGAAACCGTTTGGTATACCGATATGATGCAGAAGAGCTTTGGATCGACCCATGGGGTCCCCATGCTTTTCGTCTTCGTTCAACCAAAGAATCACAATATCCCAATCCCGACGAACTCTGGGCACTGCAAGGGGTTCAAAGCCCGGATCCAAAAATCAATATCGATGAGAAAGAAGCATCAATCACCAACGGTTCAATTCGAGCCACGATCACATCCAGAGGCAAATTAATCATCTACAACCACCGGGGCGACATCTTGTTGGAAGAATATGCACGCAATCGTCTCGACGTGACGGATCCAAAATGTTCCGCCATCAACGTCGAGGCCCGGGAGTTCAAACCAAACGCAGGTGGTAGTTCCACTCATCACCTAACCATGAGATTCGAATCTCAAGACAAGAACGAGAAGATCTTCGGAATGGGACAATATCAACAGCCCTTTCTCGATCTCAAGGGGTTAGATCTCGAGCTCGCACATCGGAACTCGCAGGCCAGTGTACCATTTGCACTCTCCTCCCGTGGCTACGGATTTCTATGGAACAATCCATCCATTGGTCGGGCGGTCTTCGGCAAGAATATCATGTCGTTTGAAGCTTACTCGACCTCATTTCTGGATTACTGGGTGGTAGCTGGTGACAATCCTGCCGAGATTGTGCATCGGTATGCAGGGGTGACGGGCACTGTTCCAATGATGCCAGAATATGGGCTCGGATTTTGGCAGTGCAAATTGCGGTATCAGACGCAAGATGAGCTATTGGAAGTAGCCAGGGAGTACAAGAGAAGAGAACTACCCATCGATCTGATCGTGATAGACTTTTTTCACTGGCCCAGACAAGGTGATTGGAGGTTTGACGAAAACTTTTGGCCTGATCCGGATGCAATGATTCGAGAACTGAAGGAAATGAACATCGAGCTCATGGTATCCATTTGGCCAACAGTTGATACGCGCTCTGAGAACTTTGAAGAGATGCTAGAGAAGGGATACTTGGTACGAACGGATAGGGGTATAAGGATTGTCATGGATTTTGAGGGAGATACCATTCATTTCGATGCCACGAATCCTGGAGCCCGGAAATATATTTGGGAGAAGGCGAAGAAGAACTATTATGATAAAGGGATAAAAGTTTTCTGGCTAGATGAAGCTGGTTTGTGTTTCCCGATCCTATTCCACTCCAGACCTCCCCGTTGTGTATTTCCTTCAGCCGTAGAACTTCGAGGGCTCCAAAGTAACGGACACATAAATTTCAAATGGCTGACTTGAAAGCCAGAACCTGAATATACAGCATATGACTTCGACAACTATCGTTATCACCGCGGCACCAACCTCTCAATCGGTAATACCTACCCCGTCGAATACGCACGAGCATTCTACGAGGGCATGAAAGAAACGGGACAGAAAAACATCGTCAACCTGCTCCGATGCGCCTGGGCCGGATCTCAAAAATACGGTGCACTAGTTTGGAGTGGCGATATTGCATCGTCATGGTCTTCATTCAGGAATCAACTGACTGCTGGCCTGAACATGGGCATTGCAGGAATTCCGTGGTGGACGACCGATATCGGTGGTTTTCATGGCGGCGACCCAAATGATCCTGCCTTTAGGGAATTATTTGTGAGGTGGTTTCAATGGGGGACTTTTTGCCCGGTGATGCGATTACATGGGGACAGAGAGCCTAAACAACTGCAGGTTGGCGAAGGTGGTGGAGCGACCTGTCTCAGTGGCGCACCGAATGAAGTTTGGTCGTATGGGGAGGAGGTATATGAGATATGCAAGAAATACATGAACTTGCGAGAGGAGATGAGAGGGTATACCAGAGGATTGATGACGGAAGCTAGTGAAAAGGGAAGTCCTGTCATGCGACCCCTTTTCTACGAATTTCCAAACGATAAGCGATCTTGGGAGATTGAGGAACAATACATGTTTGGGCCAAAATACTTGGTATGTCCTATTTTTGAGCCGGGGGCAAAAAGTATCAAGGTCTACTTGCCAATGGGATCAGATTGGTGGTTGAGTGGACATGAGAATGAGAAACCGTGGAGTGGAGGGCAAGAGATTGAATTGACTTGCTCTATTGCCACCATGCCTGTCTTCATCAAGAAGGACTAGGTCAGAGGGAACGTATAGTGGCAATTGATGACACGATGCGACTGCAGCTAGCCACAAAAACTATGGATCAATCCTTAATGATTTTGAAATTGAGCATGTTACTCGATGTGGACTTAATATCTTATGGATATAGAATCTAAAATCCTGAACTATAAGCTAGCTTTCCCTTGACTCTCAAACGGTAAAACTAAAACCAGCAGTCCTGCTGCTATGAATAGCGCCCCGCTCGTGTAAACTGGTGCAGAAGTTTCGAGATTGGCAAACATCGCGATAATTGGCTTGGAACTGATTAGCTGATATCTATGCTAGTGATATAGTGGCGAAGAAGTAACAGAAACAGATAGAAGGGTAGAAAAAATACTTACAGCCATAATCCCAAATATTCTGTTCGAAGTTGCGGTTAAAGCATTTCCCGTACCGCGATCTTTTGTCGGGAAAATCTCTGGTGTGTATGCATACAGGACAGCATACATCACATTTGAACAAAAGTTAAAGGCGCAATTCCAGCCCAACAGTGAAGCAGATGTCATCGCCGTGGTTGAGGCGTACAAAAACGCTCCTGTAGCCATTGTACTGAGAGCAAGAGTCCCTTTCCTACCCAATCTCGGAACTTCAACAAGGTAACCGCCAATGAGAGCACCAGGAATCCCGAGTACAGATATGATCAAGGAGTTTCGATATGTCAGATACGTACTTCCATCTCCAAATTCAGCTCCTCGAGTTGCTTGGATGTAAGGAAGAAATGCATTGTAGAGTGGGTAGCCGAGCCCAATGAACGCCCATACTAGCATGATCAAACTTGTGGAAAAGGCCAATTTCTTGGTTGCGAATAAGGCGCGGACATGGGATAGGTCCATTTGATGAAGCTTTCTTGATAGAGATGCCGAAGCATTGATATGCGGCAGGGTGCCACACTCCTGGAGACGGGTAACTGTCACTGGGAAGATTTAGTATATTTCGGTTGGAAAGTATGAATTGGGATACCCACGATACGACTGCTTCCCATTTCTCCTAGCCACCTCCTGAACAACCTTAACAGCATCTTCATCCCTTCCCTTTCCCATCAAGAATTTTGGACTCTCAAAAATGGTAAAGCAGATGAATCGAATGAAGAACTCGATCATAGAGATACCTCCCATGACAATGAGAAAATACCTCCATCCCATGTTTTGCGACCGAGTGCATGGTACAGTCGAATCTTCTTGACAGGTGAGATTCCCAAGGAGTGGCCACGCAATTAAATTCGCGATGACTTGAGCTATCGCCCAGTCCACGGAGAGGATAGTGAGAAGGTATTGATGAGAGCCAGGAAGAAATTCGAGGAAGACGGCGGAATCGACAGGAAGATTTCCACCCACGCCGAAACTCCAGAGTGCAGCGAAACATCCAATCGCTGCAAAATTGGGTGAAGCTGCAGCAATCAGACCAAAAATGGCTGTGATCCCAAGCGTAGCATTGAAAGCTAGACGGCGACCAAAGATATCACAACCAAATCCCCAAAACATGGCACCGGCAAGGAGGCCGATATTCTGGGCCAGAGTGAGGAGTGGTGGATGCTTGGGGGAAAACTCATTGTTCACTGAAGTGACTGTCCAATGTTCATTAGCTCACAGATTCGATGATGAACCTGAACCTTCTACTCGTATACGGGTTGAACTTACATATGAGCGACGTAACAATTGGCCATAAATTATCATTCGCCCAGCCAAAGCCAACGACGACGAATAGCTGCCATTGGTACCATCCCATACCAATATCTTGGATCTGAGCGGTTTGATATAATTAGCATTCATAAGTTCATCCGTGAGTCAGTCACCTGACACAATCGAAAGGAAGGAGGTTCATCAATCTCACCGCTTCATTCAAGACTCGAGCTTTAGCTTCATAAATTGGATCGATTGTTCCGGATGGGATGGCGGTATCAAAATTGAGACTCTCAACTTCCGATCGAGGAGCGTGATCATTGTTGACATTGTCGTCCTTGAAAGATGACGTTGTATGGCGTTCGCGTTCGTGTTGGTGTTGGTGCTGGAGTTCACTTGAGGATGTGAAGTCGTTGGTATGAATTTCGTTCTCCATGTCAGCTTCTTCGCTGGTCGGGATTCGTTGATACTTCATCAGGATTGTGGGAGGCCGAGAAGAGAAGCCGGCTTGAAGAGGTATTTATGGATCGTTCTTACTCTTGGAGAGCCTAGGCTGAATTGGTATTCGCCTGATGTAAGGCGATATGTATGCTGTGGAAGGTGAAAGCTTCGGATTCACTGATGCTGTGCAACTTGAGAAATGAGATAAGTTTACTGTAACAGGATTGGCCCACCTGGTCGGTCGAAGGCGCAAATGATTCTTTGTTGGTCGATTGAGCATGGGTTTGACTTGCGTTGACGTGACATGTAAGGATAGATCCTCATCGAGGCTGGAAGGCGAACCTCTAATATTGATACCGTTGCAGTATTGGAGATGAGTTGAGATGGAAGGTTGGGAGGATGTGAGGGGAAGCAACGTTCACGTTGGCGTTGGCGTTGGCGTTGGCGTCGGCGTGACCCAACTAGCAGCGTGAATGGGACGCCATGTTAGAGTGTGAGGTTCTTAACTTAACATATGTCTACTCGTATCTGCTATGTGATACTAGAGGAGTCCTGTAGAGTAGTTATCTATCTACTCTACGCTAGTACTCGAGTAGTGCCTAGATAGTAACATTAGATGATGTCCGACGTGAACGCGGGGCAATGCAATGGATGGCATCATTCCAGCCTCAAATTAGATCAAATTAGATCAAATTAGACCCAATTAGACCAAAAACGATACCCGATAGAATGGACATGGTATAATATCATGTGTATATACTCGAGTAGTTGGCGATATCTTGAACATGTGATATATCCCAATCAAACCCTGAGACAACCTTAACCTTAGAGGCCGGACTCTTATCCGATGGCTGGATGAGGTTAAAGCTTCATCGCTAAATTAAGTTTACATCGCCTTATCGGCAGAATGAAGGGGCCTCGTAGAGACTCGTACTGTCTTCCCTACATTACTGAGTATATCTTCGTCTACCTCGTCGAGTATACTCAAGTAATACTTATGAGCTTCCGAAAGAAACACATTCTTTGATAAGTTGTACATATCATCTACTCTACTTCGACTCCAAGGCGATAAAGAAGCAAGTATCTGCTGATTGATACACCTATATCCCACTACAACCATCACCGTCGATCCTGAAAGTCTCCTTCCTTCAAAACATATTACAGTAGGGGTGTGATTGAATTCCATCATATTGCGCTGTCATTCCCACCGAGACCTCCATCGAGCCGAGGGGTAGAATCTCAAAAGTTAATTTTCAAGCTGGTCTATATGTTTGGTTTGGCCACAGCTCTACTTTTGGGGGTTCCAATATTTTGTAGTGATCTATAATGTGCCGCTCAGATTTCAGGTCGTGGATGGGGACGAGTCCGTTAGTTTTGTTGAACGGGGATTGGGATTGGGATTCATCGTTTCCATGCTCGTGGGAGCCTCTATTTACCTTTCCTCTACAATCCATGGGCTAACTGTAAGATTGCAGTCAACTTCGAATCACCTAACAATACCCCCTCTACGGGCTGCAGTCTAATTTTTGTAGCATTTATATATAAATACACCTTCATATGCGGCTTCTATGGGAATTGGAAAGGCTATACATCTTGTTAGACAGGTAGTATACTATTGCAGCGCTCAACGAGTGAAAATAGACCAATACTAATCCTCTTTAGGATTATGCCGTAATATCGACGTTATTTCATCTAAGGTTCCTCGTCTCATGCGAAATGGGCACGAGGTAAAGATAAATATAGTATGGTGGGCTGCTCAGCGGCTAATCAGTTAAGGGAACGAGTCGGTGGCAATAATGAGATTCTTTCAGAGCGCTGACAGGTGAATGACTCGCGGATCGGCCATTCTTACCTCGATTCCAACTTTAGCTTCAGAACTAATCAATACTCACAGACACAACGTATGCTAACTGACCAACAACTTGTCTCATCTCCGACTTAGACAATGAGATACATCAAGCACATTGTAGAAGAATTAACCACAAGACAATGCCGATTAGCACACCACTGCATGCCCAGATCTGCACTGAAAGAAGAAAAAGATAGGAAATCTCGACCACTTACCTTTTAATTCTGACGGGAAAGAAAACGGCTAATCTCCTGCTCTCCCATGAAAAATGCAGTAGGATAGGGTAATCCATACAACCAAAATGAGACTTAGAGGTAATGGACTAAAGGAAGGACATCACCAGCAGTTTGAATTGGAAGGCCATATCAAGACTTGGACATTTACCTTGCCACACAAAACACTATTCGCGTATGGTATACATGCACAAGTAGATGGGATGATAGAGATATCCAGAGATATCAAGCGGTCCAAAGAATGATTTGTTCAGGAAGTTCGGTGGCCACTCGGAAATCCCCCGTGCTCCTTACGCAGGTCAAACTTTGTGACAGGCAGTATTTCGGAGTGAAATTCAAGACCAATTGAAATTTTGGAGCTCCTTATATCATCATACCATCTGAGTGATTGTTACATTCCTCCTCAAATCCTCACAATGTATCGAATGATGAGAATTGAAAGCTCGAAGCGTGCCTGCACCAATTCAAAAGTCCGTGACCCTTCCATTATAGCTCCAATCGCCCCTCTCAGCCGAACTTCCCCATCTCAAAGGTTCATTCTTTGGTCCACCAACCTCTCCTGTCTTTGGATTGATTTCCCCTTCGAATTCTGGCTTGGCACCTCGTCGAATATCCGGATGTAATTCCTCGCCTTTTCCTGTAGCAGATACTCTGGCGTTGACAGCAGCCAATTCTATATCCTCCTTTTCGGCCGCAGTGGTGGCGGGCGACTGATTTATTCGTGGTTTTGTGCGCGATGATGACGCTGAGGTATTGGTGACAACTTCAGGTTTCGGTGTACTAAATGCACCCGTAGAAGAGCGCTGGAGACGTTCGTATTCTTCTTGTTCTTTTGGTGGCAAACGTGGTGGAGATGGACCGGTTGCGAATGCTGTTCGACACGTCGTTTGGGAAAAGAAACGATGGGAAGTTCGGAGGAATGTTGGTGAGAAAAGTCGAGACATTGTTTTGAGTTATGAGTGAGATAATGCGTTGGTGTGAGGGAAGAGGAAGAATTCCTTCAATATAGTAAGTATAGTACAGTAGTAATGTCGTATCGGATCGGATCGGATCGGATCTTATTGGATCCAATCTTGTATATTGAGGTATTCACAGATGTGTAATGGCGGTGAGGTTGGTGGTGGCATGAGATTGTTGTTGTCGTGGCCGTTGTCGTTGTCGTTGTCTCTCTCATGAAGTCATAACGGGAAAGTATAATCTTCAGCTGGCAAGAGATTGCGAGATGGAAAGTTCCGGTAAGCGTATTTTGCCAAGGCGGTGACCCAATTGAGCGAAGATCATTGAGGGGCGGTGGATGGATGGCTTTTGACTGGGTGGCCACCTGGTGGGCTAATCAATAAAGACAGACAATCAGTGAAGAAGAGAGAAGGGAGAGAGAGAGAGAGAGAAGGAGAGACAATACGAGTTATACATCCTGCTAATGATACTACTAGCCATATGAGAGAGATATAAAGGACAGAAAGAAACCCCAATCGGACATTTGAGAAACTACTCTAATCAACATATCATATCACATCAACCTCTCAACTTCTTCTCTTCTTCTCTACTTCTTCCTTTCAACCTCTTTACATACTGATCAATCTACATCCAACTCATCATGGAACACCTCAAGAGGACCTTTGCGCAATGCCAGAAGGAAGGAAGGTCGGCATTGGTGACATATATCACTGCCGGTTATCCTCGACCAGATGATACCGTTGACATTATGTTGGGCATGGAGGCTGGTGGCACCGGTGAGTCATGGTATCCCTCCCAAATTGAATGTTGCTCAAATTGACGGGATTCGCAGATGTCATTGAATTAGGTATCCCTTTCACAGATCCTATCGCAGATGGACCTACCATTCAGAAGGCGAACACTCAGGCCCTGAAGAATGGCGTAACGGTTACTTCGGTCTTACAAATGGTTCGGGATGCTCGAAAGAAAGGTTTGAGAGCTCCTGTTCTCTTCATGGGTTATTATAACCCATTTTCGAGTTATGGGGAGGAAAGATTATTGAAGGATTGTCGAGAAGCTGGTGTCAATGGCTTCATTATCTGCGATTTGCCACCGGAAGAGGCTGTGAGCTTTAGAAGGTTTTGCACCAGTGGAGGGTGAGTCTTGATACAATCCCACGGGCGGCATTCGAAGACATGGCTTACACTCGATACTTCATAGATTATCCTACGTTCCTCTCATTGCCCCTTCGACTTCCGAGCACCGAATGAAGCTTCTTTGTAAGCTTGCAGACTCCTTCATCTATGTTGTTTCAAGGATGGGTGTGACTGGAGCTTCATCAGGCTCAATGGATTCTGGATTGGAAGGTTTGTTGAAGAGAGTCAAGGAGTACTCAGGAAACGTGCCAGCCGCTGTAGGATTTGGTGTAAGTACAAGAGAACATTTCTTGCAGGTCGCCAAGATCGCAGATGGTGTTGTCATTGGCAGCCAGATCATCAACACTGTCAATCAAGCACCTGCTGGTGAAATCGCAAAGAGCGTAGAAGAATACTGTGCGCAAGTGGGCGGAAGGCGAGGTACTCCGAAGGAGGATTCTATTGGGGATATTGCCCAAGAACCCAGTGGGGAAAATGTCACCGTCGATGCCGTCATTCGAGATGAAGATAGACCAGGACCTGGTTTGGTAGATCAGATTGAAGCCTTGAACACAGATGGTCCTATCGACCCAAAACTAGCATCTCAAAAGTTCGGAGAATTCGGCGGACAATATGTACCAGAGGCACTCATGGATTGTTTATCAGAACTCGAGGCAGGTTTCAATGCGATCAAGGATGATCCAGCATTCTGGGAAGAATACCGAACATATTATCCATGGATGGGACGACCTGGTCAATTACACGAGGCCGAAAGACTTACAGAGTATGCGGGTGGTGCCAAGATTTGGTTGAAGAGAGAGGATTTGAACCATACAGGAAGTCACAAGATCAATAATGCTCTGGGACAAATCCTCCTCGCTCGAAGATTGGGGAAGACAGAAATCATTGCAGAGACTGGTGCAGGACAGCACGGCGTCGCCACAGCTACCGTCTGCGCAAAGTTCGGTATGAAATGTACTATTTATATGGGAGCTGTAAGTTCAGGCAATCTTTTCCCTTTTTCTCTCTCTGTGATACTAACACATTCTGCAGGAAGATGTAAGACGACAAGCTCTTAATGTTTTCAGAATTAAACTTCTCGGTGCTTCAGTCGTCGCAGTTGAAGCTGGTACGCGTACCCTTAGAGATGCTGTCAATGAAGCCATGCGCTCTTGGGTCGTCAAGCTCGATACCACGCATTATATTATTGGATCAGCGATTGGTCCTCATCCATTCCCAACAATTGTCCGAACATTTCAATCCGTTATCGGTAACGAGACTCGGGCTCAAATGTTGGAGAAACGCGGCAAACTCCCTGATGCTGTCGTTGCTTGTGTTGGAGGTGGCAGTAACGCGGTGGGCATGTTCTACCCATTCTCAAAAGATCCAAGCGTCAAGTTACTAGGTGTTGAAGCCGGTGGCGATGGTTTAGATACTGATCGTCATTCCGCTACTTTATCCGGTGGTACAAAGGGTGTTTTACATGGTGTTCGTACATATGTCCTTCAGGACAAAAATGGACAAATATCGGATACTCATTCCGTATCTGCCGGTTTAGATTATCCTGGCGTTGGACCAGAATTGAGTAATTGGAAAGATAGTGAGCGCGCTAAGTTTATCGCGGCAACAGATGCCGAGGCTTTCAAGGGGTTCAGATTGATCAGTGAGAAAGAGGGTATTATTCCGGCTTTGGAAACTGCTCATGCTGTTTGGGGAGCAGTCGAATTGGCCAAGACCATGAGGAAGGATCAAGACGTGGTCATTTGTTTAAGTGGTAGAGGTGATAAGGATGTACAGAGCGTTGCAGAGGAATTACCCAACTTGGGTCCACAAATTGGATGGGATTTGAGATTTTAGATGTTGGATGTTAGATATGGGACACAGATTCGAGGATTGGAGGCGCTGTAAGGAGTTGTACATATTAGGGCATTTCATGAGTAAGAATAGAACGTTTGACTTGAAAATACCTTCACATTTACGATGAATGCAGTTTTGGATTGGAGTACTCAGCGCTAAGCCTCAAGCCCGCCAGTTACTTGCTAGATACACTCTCCAGCCGTTGCTTCCCTCCCGACCGATACCTGTCCGGACTCCCACTCGGCAACCTCGCCTTCTTCCTCGAACTTCCCGAGAACGTTCGATACGCTAACCTTCGGCAAGCGGTTTGGGATGTGATGATGTATACGATCACATTCCACACCCCCTGCAGCGATAGCACCAACGACTCAATGTAATTTAAGGCAAAATTGACGGCCTTGGGGTTCGCCATCTGCCAAATTCGATTGATACTTGCCGGGACCCACGTAATAATCATGGCCAGGAAGAAGAGAATGGCCACTCGTGCATACAGCCAAGCTTCAGGATTCGTCTCAGATTCTGCAGCTTCTCGGGTCAAACTTCTCATTCTTCTCACATGATACCCTTGCGTGTCTTGTTGCTGCTGTTGGGGCATTGCTTGGATTTCGACGGCGTATTGGTCCGAGGATATGTTGTTTTCGGATATCCCTTGATCTCCGGCATCTTTGACGATGGAGCGTTCTTCATAAGTGATCTCGATTTCGGTCGTGACGGTGCTGGCGAATGGGTTCTCGTTCAGGGGGTTGAGAAAGCCCTTGAGATGCTCACGCTTAGACCAGATAACTTTGGCCGCCATATAATATACGATGAAAGCAAGAATAATGGTGATCCTACGAGGAGATCAGTAAGTGTGATGGTAGACCCGAGGAAGACGGGAGAGCGTGCACCCCTGAGAGATAACTCACCACACAATTCCATAGAGGAAAAGCAAGCGCATCCAATCCCACTTTTCGCTAATCCAGCACCACACAATGGCGGATCCGTAGACGCGGCCTCGCTCTTTCGTGGAGATGAATAAGAAAACAAACGCCGGGATGAAGGAGAGTCCATAGCACGCAAACAAATACCAGATATCCAACTTTCGCAGTTGGCTCGTGGTATAGCCCCGGAAGAAAACCAAATATACGTTGATGGCCATGAAGAAGGCCCAGTAACAGTCCACCCCACGGAACATTTGAACCAAGAAGCCTTGGACTTGACATACGGCAGAGTTATCGAACGTGTTACGATCACCCAGCGATGCTGGGCCCAGGCTCGTTATCAGGCACGAGATACTGGAACCAATATTTCCCCATGATGCGAAGAAAATCAGGCGGTTGATTGGTTTGTCAAAGGAAGAACAGTAGAAGAACGTGAGAATTATGAACAAATTACCAATGATGGAAACTACGGCGGCCGTTCGCTCTGTCGCGTCAATGGCGACGAATTGTGCATATGTTAAAGACATGATGGATGCCGATTAGGAATTAGATTGGTCGAAAGGAGGAAAGATCCAGGAGACAGACCACACCTTCTATAGCTGTGGTTCAATGACGATCCTCAGGAGTCATACTGAAGGATCATGAAGGTGTAAGTAGAGGAGAGAGGCACGACGGAAGTAAACTTTTCATGCGGTGGAGATGACCCAAATGACATATTCTTTCAGAGAGCCACTCCTTGGGCAGATAAGCAGGTCCTTCGTTAATGATGCCATCGTGTAAACCTCGTGAAAACCAGGGGGGGACACTGTATCTGGAGGTTTTGAGTTTGCCGTAAACTCTAAAAAGTAGGATACCGACGAGATCCCGCAGTGATTCTTCCACATTTGGCCAGGATGCGCTTCCAAAAGGGGAGGGATTCCTCGGTTAAGCAACGGCGACATGTTTCACTTCCCCGGATAAATAACGAACTGCACGCGGAAACAAGGTTGGAATTGGTAGAACCCAATCTTGGAAGAAAGCTACTTCGTGAAGGCTTATGGTGAGCCGCCCCAGATTCTTCTTATGAGCGCCGTGTTCATCGGGGATGAGATCGATGGGCTGAGGAAAAATGCGTAGGTTTGGTTCCATATATCATGAAATGATGTGTGGGTGGGTGATTTAGACATGGACGCTCAAAACTTTAAATCTGATGGGACTATTGCAAGACCAATCTTGGAACGATCTTGGCCTTCTCGAGCGTCTGAGAGTTTGAGACTTGAGGTTGATGATTGTCATTATTCATGCATGTGTTGATTTGGTATGTGATATGTGATATGTGAAGGGAAACGGTTGGGTTCGGTGTGAATGTGAATGTGAATGTGAATGTGAATGTGCAGATGTTAAGGGGTATTGACAGTGGATACTTGATGGAAATATATCAACTAGATACATATAGAGTAGGACTCCGAATTCACATCCTTATAGGCAAGCACAAGGGTTTTGAGATTAGCCGGGCCTTGTCGAAAGGAGAGAGGGAGTCTAGAGTTGGGGAGTAGCATATCAAATCATTCTAGCTGACTTCCCCTTTTAACCTTGGAAGAAAGTTGCGTCACATGAATCCAATCTTTTACCCCCGAGTATTATAATACATCTAAGTAATCTATTTATATAACAATATAATAATACAATCAAAAAAGTTAGAATCCATACCATTGTCAAACTATTCAAAACTTATCTATTTGTGGTAATATAGCACTCTGTATGTGAGATTTTAGATAAATTCAAGTTGCCACTCACTAGCAGTGAGATTAAGTGTATTTTTTGAGAAAATTCAAAATTATATAGACATATGTATTTAAAACTTATCTCAACTTTATACTTAGATGTACATCATATACTACAAGGAATCGAATTGTGGCGATTCGCTTAAAGTTTTGTTTCCCTTTGAGAGAACTCAAACCAACTCTACAAACTCTTATCATTCTTTTATGATCATGCTCTAAACACGATCGTTACAAATTCAACATAGACGTCACTCTCTGTCTAACCATTATATATATAACTATGATATAATATAAGGAAGAACGGAGCATTATATTAGGACACGGCCCTCGCAGTATAGATGTATACGTAATTCCAAGAACAATAACAGCTTAATATATTACAACCAATTCCGCTATATCTTCGTGTGCACGTGTAAAATAAGGATGAATCATTTCATAAACTTCAATAGTGACTTTTCGATACTTGAGTATGTCAAGGATAGCTCTTGTAATGATTCTGATACCCCTTTCAACGTGGCCCTGCTGTTTTCAGACTTTCGCTTCATGCCTCGCGCCCTCGTGCATCATGTCTTGTGTTTGTTGTTCTAGAACGGTGTTCGAATAGCCTTACTTCTGCTATCCTCTCCTTCATGCAAGATTATCAACGTTCAATCTACGAGTACAGCCTTGACTAAAGCTCTCCACGGCGTTAACCTTAATTGAGTACGTCAAGCATGCTCGTGATTCTCTCTCTTCCGGGTGCCTGGTTCTTGGATAAATCTCACACGTAGTACTCCTCCGACAATATTGATATTGTAGGAAATGCTTAACTCTATAGTAGTGCGAGCAGTAGTAATTCATATCCGATTTGATCGAACTACTTCAGCTATATATATACATGTAGCGATTACCATTGCAGGGACCGAATAGTTGTCTTTAAGGTGACTTTGAACGATGCGTAGTTCTCTATGAGGATATACTCAGCATATCTACTATGACTGCGCAAGATATCACATTCAATTTAATAACTAGATTCTACTTCGAGTCGTATAAAATCCTCATAGTTAAATTCTTCTATATTGAACGATTAAGAATATCGTATAAATAATATAACTATTTTGATCATCAAAAACACGAATTAGATGTAAAATCGACTTGATTTTTATCAAAACGAGAAAATAAAGAGAGTAGTATTGTGAATTACAGCACTCGTAGTGGATCTAGTGTCATATGGTGGTGCGTAGGCGTAGCCGAGCCCTGTACACGTGATTCCTGCTACGGTCAAATCCGTATACGTTGCTAGGCGAATATGGATCATGTGACTCATACAACGGCTACTAGCGTACTTCTAATGTATACGCTAGTACTCGAGTAGCTTGGCATACTTAAATAGCTTCATTCGTAGCTTTGGATTCTACTCTTTGAGCAAGAATAAAGATTTTTAGGATCAAAGAATGAGGCTTTGAAAGGTATTCGAGTTGCTAAAAAACTGTGTGCACTTCTTGGTCTGGTTCAGTATTCATTTGGGTCACGCATATCTGAAGTACTCCTAAGGTTGCAGACTTACCGCAAGTTTATAATATAGTACGTATACTCAACAGTTCCAGCTGGTCATCGACGCTACGTCTCCAATCTCTCAATGCCAGTTGATGAGTCTGAAATCTCTCGATGTTTTCCTCTTGAGCATTCTCACGCCCCTGTCTTAAGGCGTCCAGAATCAGATACCGCTTTGCTGTGTCGTGTGATCTCAGTATCGCGGTCCACCAGATCTTTACGCTGATGTTCAATCATGTCATGGTTTGCTGCAAATGTTCTTGTCCAAATCTGATGGGTTCTTATTTCAAGCGTCAACGCCTGTTTTGGACTTACAAATGTTGCTGTGCCTTACATATCCTTCGCATACTTAACGAATCTCTCAAGCTTTTTGTTCATCTCGATGGGAATAATTTGGTTTCATCTGTTCCCGGGTCGCCAGCGCGATGTTCTTGATCACTGTCTTCGGACACAATCAAAGCGATCGGACTCTGCATTCTACACTTGAAATTTGAGAATGCCTTCTTGCTCATCTTTGGTGCAATCCTTCAAATCGTTCGCGCCTTGATTGGGTTTCATTTTGGTGTCCGTAATCATGTCCTTGACTGCGTATAATCTTTCACAAAGCTGGCCAGACATTTTGATATTGCAATCTATTCATATTGTAATTAAAGAAAATATCATTTAGACACTCAGAGCTCCAGAATTAAAGTGAAAAGAATCCCTTGAGCTTGTTCTTGGTGGAAAATCGTCACGAGAACAGCGATTCCATGATGAAGATCCGGTACTCTCGAACATTTATTCGTCAAGAGACCACCAGGACCGAGGTACTTCCACGGAACTATCATATCATCCGATGTTTAATAAAGAGCATCTGATATTTCCACCAACTACTATGTAAACTGCCTGCCCATCACAATAGACGTCAACATTCATGGACACCGTATAGATATAGCATAGATGAAGTTGAAAAGACTAAAAATAATTCCAATTTTCATGGCCGACCAAATAAAGCTAGCAAACCCGGGATATTATACTGAGATGAAGCTAGGGAAGGAGAATATGAATGATGAAAAGGGTTGAAGTGATATAGCCCTGCAAACTTCCGAATGTTCGCCACTAAACGACGTTAACAGCTAGAGCAGGACTAGTTGGGTAAAATGAAACTCCACCTGGTGCTCCATCTATTGCAAGAACTAGTTTAAGCTTAATTGAACAAAACTCCGTCTACTTTAACCATTAGAACTGATTTGATTGAACGATGCTCTCATCTCAAGCAGGCCAACGTTATAAAGAAGGGTGTACCAAGGCAGGCGGCTATATCTTCACGTAGGGTCTAGGCGAAGATGTAGACTCATTACGTTGATTAAATATTATGATCGTGAGGGGGTGTAAAGCTGTACGAGTGTAGGTCCCATCAAAGTCGCGCGCCAGTCATATTTATCCTAATAGGATATCCACGGTTTAGGTTTCTCTTCTTCCTTTCCACGGAAGCCAAAGCGGCGATAGTATTGAGGTTAATGGTTCGGCAAAAGCTAATCAGAGCAATGTTTGCTTACTGATCAACGCTCCTCCTATCTTGCGAGAGGAACTACGAATTCGAAAGTAAAAAGATCCGTGAGTTGGTTGACCTTACCCCAGGACTTTCTGATTTTTCCCGAGGAGGACTCGAGTAGCATGATCATCCATCATCGTCACTCTCGGGTGTCAATTGCCAGTCAATGTAGATTCTCCAACCGACCACCAGATCAAGTGATGACCTACAAGCACATCACTAGCAAGTTATTCCTTTTGATTAATTAGTAACATCTATAACTGCCGCACCTCACCAGCCAATCATTATTTTTGATTGGCTACATTTTGTTTTTTGCGGTTAGATGAAGCCATTCATACTTACGATTTCGACTAGACTTTGGTTGAATGAGAGGCTATCGCTTTCTATTGGCTAAGAGAGGCTTACGTGCGCGTACTGAAATCCTATGATTCCCGGTTTCATATCTTGAAAGTTTATTAAGCAATTTAATTTATCCATATATTGGGGCTACCTAACTTTAACTAGAAATGGATAATATTTCAACTAATCGACCAATCATCATGAATGTATTACTTAATAAATAACGATTCAATCGTGCTACTTACAAAGTATATGCACAGACTTTTATATCTCTCTGGCTTACAAATAATGAACAGATGGAGAGGCCGACACCGGAAAGTTATCTTATAACGCCTGTATTCTGCTATCAACAAAATCATTCTACTGATACTCGAGTATTACTCGCAATTAGTCGCTAAAGAGTCAAGATGATCAGTATACTCGGCAATAGGAAATTAAGAATATGGTGTAGTAATGACGAGAAAGTGTAAACTTGAAGTTCGTATCTGTGAAAAACTAGTAATGGTTTACAAAAATAGATTCAAAGCGCGAGCACTTCTAAATATTATAAGATCCTCGGCTAATACGGAGTTGGTCTCATAGTCGTAAATTCTTATCACGGGAAAAGTGATGCCACATCAACTGATGTGGTAGCAATTAGGCTGTATATACCATACCATGGTTTGTCCAGCACGCAGTAGTACAACTACACGTAGGAACCCCGTGGCAAGTCTAAAGATACTTTGAGCGCTGTTCTAGAACTCTTATAGCACTTGCGTTATATAATTTTTTTCTTTTTTGTTTCATAGCATAAAACCTTGAGAAAAAGAATATTTACAATCAATAACAATCGTCAAAATTCGTAATAAATCAAGTTTTATTACGAGTATAACATTGAATACCGTGTACCACTCGTGGGAGTAATAATCAAAGAACGTAAATACGAGTATATTAAGATTATATATCGATTACTCAGATGGTATCATTTATGCTAATTACCCTCGAGATAAAGCCTTTATTCGAATCCTCATCTAAATCCTCCTCTGTTACGAATAAAGTAAAAATGCCGACTTCTAGGCATTTCAATGGTCCTTAATGATATGTATCTTCATGCAGATAGCTTAATTGGGTATCCTTGAACTTCTTGGAATTCTGTCGTGAAATTATATTTAACCACTTCCTCTTCCTTTGAAGATTGAAGATTGACCGAAAACATCACACTCCTTTCTGTACAGAGCCCGTATTCACGTATCTATTCCAATATGCTGTTCATTAACCCCAAAACTTTGCCGCTGACAGCTACTCTCTTTTTTTCCGTTTCGTCTGCGGCAGATGTAGCTTTATATGGTCAATGTGGAGGGCCTGGTTATACGGGATCAGCATCATGTGCTCCTGGTGCGGTTTGTCAATCTCTAAATGCATATTATTCTCAATGTGTTGAAGGTACGTCAACTTGTCTCGTCTAAAGTCGCTTCATGTTCCGCCATTGCCCCTGTGATTACGGCTTTGGCATCCTCAAGTTCTGCACCATCTGCCGTCCTTTCTGTTCAAGAATCCGTGCTTTCTTCGAGCAATATACATTCTTCCAACGCGAGTCTAATCAATACCGAATTCCAGATCCCCAAAATGCCATCCGTTCCACACCCGGCTCTCTCCCCTCAAATCAAGCCGTTGCAAGGGCCTCTACTCCCGGAACCAAATATCTTATGGTTTTGTGAGTTTCATCGAGATCGATGGGAAGATAAATTACTAACATTTCGCTAGCGGCGATTCTTATTCATCCGACGGTTTTTTTGCCGGTACCAATACCCCTTCGGCCCAAAACCCCCTAGGTGTCGCTCTTCCTGGAACAACAACATCTGGTGGTCTGGGATGGCTTGGGGTTGTCGCGACAAAGCTTAACAAATCACTTATTCTCGGTTTTGATTATGCTGAATATGGTGCTACAACTGACAAGACCCTTGTCCGAGGTCCGAACGATGATCTCGTGTCTCAGGTGAAGGAATTCCAGACATACACTTCACATACGGCTTCAAAAATTCCTTGGACCGCGGACAATACCATGGCTGTTGTTTGGTTAGGTATTAACGATGTTGGAAACTCATTCTGGGATGGCGTCGTCCCACCATTTGAAAAGATTTCCAACCAATACTTTGCTCAGCTTCAGAACTTGTATGATGCTGGCATTCGATCCTTCACATTATTCACCATTCCTCCGTTCGACCAAGCGCCTGTGTTCATTGGGCAAAGTGCCAAAAACATGGATACTGTCCGCAGCAGCATCAAGACCTATAATGCCAATCTCGTATCTCGTTTGGCAAAGTTTGAGAGTGCCAACAAGGGAGTTAAGGGGAAGATCTTCGATACGAGTGAGTCTTTCTACACGGCTTTGAAAACCCCATCTGCATACCATGCTCGGGATGCTACTTGCACAAATTCGGATGGTACGACTTGTTTGTGGTATGATAGTTATCATCCGGGTCAAGAAATTCAGAAGTTGGTTGCGCAGAACTTTGTCAAAGCGTTGACTGGAACCTTTTTCTAAATGAGGTAGGGATATAAGGGGATGGGAAAATTTACATGTTCTTTGGAGTGTGAAAGCTTGCAGTGGAGGGGAGGATATAAATATTGTGAAAGAAATGGGAGTCAGGATATGTGAATACTTTTTCCACAGCTGGATTGGCGTTTGCGATCACATGGTGCTATTGAAACTTCAGCGTCTATACAAGATTTATATGATTTTCCGTTTATATATTAAACATCCAAGTATAGCAACTATCTTTTCTTTGAACCGCGCCGCTGAGCCCAAGTATGAACTATCCAAAGGATTGAGGCAACGGACAGGCTCTAGGAGTACAAAGTTCCCATGTCATATTTGTAAGAATACTTGTATCCCACTACACAAAGTTAATGTGTCTATTATATCTATTCAAGGATACGTGTATAATAAGTATATAGTATATCTGATCCATCATCAAATCAAGCCTCCGCATTCAATGAAAGGATCAATAGACGATAGTAATATTGTGATATATCATCAACTATTCAGACTGTAGATATTGAGATCTATATGGATCTCTAATGAAGAATTTCAAAAAAAAAATTGATTTTTGAAATTCACCAGGTCCCATCTTAATCTTGAATATAATCAATGATTAATGTATGATAAATCGAAGGATTAAATAATTTGATTCTGATTCATCAAGAGCCTATTTCAGTCAATATAATCTATAGCCCTAGAGGATTTAAGACTATTCTTTTTCCCATCACCAAAGTTGAAATCGAAAAAGTTTAAAATTGATACTTTATTTCCTTTCTATATTAGTCTTATATCTAAAACGACTTTATCCTTATACTCGGTCACAAATTCATAGATTATACTCAATTCATACTCTATGAAGATGGGGGTGAAGATCAATGCCTCTAGCATCTCGAGATCTACATTTCATTCTTCGCTTCCCAAACACCAATCAGTCCCCACCACCTCTTAACTCCGAAGCTAGAACATTGACATGCCCGAGTGGTTTCCCCCTATCCCTTCTCAACTGAGCTAAAAGCGTTGTACGGTTATACTTTGTAAGTTTAGGGTAACCATATGATATGCGGCAGTCAGTACCTGGTAACCGGGAGCCGGGTGCCGGGAGTGGCTATCCATTGGGTTTCGAGCTTTTGCTCAGCTGTTGTTGTTGTTGCTGTTGCTGTCGTTATTATTATTCGGTTATTCAGGTGTGGGAACAATGGGTAGAGTGTAGGGGGAGTGGTCCTCAACGTGGAGCCGAATCCTCGTTGTCTTGATTAATCAATAGAGGATTCCGTAACGAGGATCACCAGGTGGATTTTTTTGACGCCCGGTGCATTTTTCCCTAGCAGGCGTTTTACATTTTCGTCTGTAAATACCGTTCTGGTGGTTGCCCATGGAACATTTTTATTAAGAGGCATGCGGGAGTTCTTGGCCGGGCGGGTAGTTGTGCTGGGCGAGAATGGAGTTCCAAGCAAATGATAGACCTCAGTATCCGGAAGTCCTTGGCATGTTGGGGCTGAATTGCAGCTTCTGTCTCATTTGGACTTCTCGATCTTGGTAACTCACTCAACCTTATATATAGAGTTTGCTCATTACCAGATGATGACGTTGTCGGTCATAGAGAGTAATGAGAGGACTTGAGTAGTAGTACTCGTATATAATCACAACGTGTTTTGAATGCGCCTCACTCTGCTCGCTTACTCGAGTATTAATATACTCGTATATTCATGTTATATCATTTGATAAAAACATGCTTAGTTATTTGTTGAATAATATATCATTATTTATTAATATATCGAATTTCTCGTATAATCGAATCAATTTTTTCTCGATAAGTAATATTAAAGTAGTTCTATAACTATCTCTCAGAATTCATTGAATTTTACTCGTAGTAATTCATCACATGATCAATATATAATATGAATAAAATGTTACTACTTGTACATATGGATATGATGTAAAAAGGTTCAATATTAGCTGCTAGCACTAGCCTATACTACTTCCAAAATTGAATGGTTCAATATATCCTTTCTTTAATAAGCCCATCCGAAACCGAATCGGACATGTACAAGGCGTTGAGACATGCACATCAAGGGTTTTCGAGCTGCAATTCAATGAGATAGTTAAAGTCTTCTGAGTTGGGTAGTGGAAAGAGATTACTCTAGATGATAAAAGTACAAACCGTTGAGCTAAATGAATATCGCTCTACAAATCCTCCGAAGCTAATCAGAACCTATAAGACTAGTGCAGCGGCGATACCTGCATCTTGAAAGGCAAGTAAGAAAAGATACGCGGCTGTTTCTGTGACGGACATTGTGAGCAGGGTTTGGTCCGTGGGCTGGATGTACAAACTCTAGTCATGAATCAACTTATGTTAAAACGGAGTTCAAACGTTCAACGCAATCACAACAAAGAACATAGATCCAATTCAAAAAGGTAAAATTCACCAGGCTGCCCTTCGGATAGCTCTTGAACATTTAAGCGAAGTCTCTAGGCTTCACCAACCGTTATATCATCCAATTGTAGACCTTTATAACTCAAAAGTGCGGTAAATAAAGCAAACAAAACACCACGCAAGTCAACTGCCAAAGGGAAACTTTCCGTGGATGATTTACCAATTAACGAATCCTTTAGCTTTGTCACCGGGGATTGAACCACGATTGAGAACGAACTTGAGTGGCGAGCACAATGCAAACAACCACGACACGATGGCCACTTTTGGAAGCTGGAGAAAAATACAGCTTTACCAAATAGTGGAACTCCGGGTAGATTTTGAAAGGAAAACGTGGGACCCAGGGTCAAAAATATTGGGGTTTCAGAGTAACTATAGTATGCCAGTAATCATTGTAAGAAGTACCAAAACAGCCCCGGGGCTCTAGTATCTGGTAGCCAGTAAGAGGTAGTCAAACCCGTCGAAAAAGAGGCCCAGGCAAGGTACGAACCGGGAGAAAGCAAGATGACCGCGTCTGAGCAAACCCAAGGGTCAGGTGAAAGTTTCTATCGTCCAATGTCGCAACTAGCCCCCGAACTAGAAATAGTTGCATGTTGACCAATCCATCTTCGCGGTTGATTTTTACATCGCCATGATGATTGTGTGAATGGAGCGTTAAGTGGCGGGGTTTGTGGGTTGAGGGAAACTGGACAGACAAACACCCTAGTGACTGTGAATGCAAGGACAGCTACGACGGGGTCGATGTTGAAACTCATAGCCCCAGGTATATGAAAACGACCGATATTGAAACTATTTTTTACCTCAGGATCCAGGAAAAAGAATAGAAACAATTCTTCTATCCCGTCGCATATTGGCAGAACGATAAAAGGTTACAAGAAAGCAGGTCAAACATTAGTAGAATGAAGATATATGGGCGCCTGTATCAGCTCGACAGATAGGAGAGTTTACGCTTCACGAATACGAGTATAGTGGTAGGAAACCAATCTGGAAATATGCAGCGACTTTCTATCTATATATATTGATCTAAATGACGAGGCAAGGGTGGTAACTTTGTAATGACTCGGAACATCCAGCTAGTTTGAGACAATCGGATAATTCGCAAGACATGCCTCGTCGTTCTACCCGCCGCAAAGATATGGAGGGGTCTAGGCCTTAACACCCTTTGGTTTCCGGATCACCAACGTCCTACGACGACTTCATCATGTTGCGATAGAGCGACGTCGTCGGCGGCTTGGATGTTCACGTCATCCTTTCCAGAATATTCTTGAATGTTATCAGTAGTCAATTCGTATCATGCACTTCACCAGCGACGAAGATATCGGTCTAATAAAAAGTCATATTGTCTTGATCAGCAGTAACCTTAACATTAGACAATATCATATAAATATGAATTCTCATTTTGGAATCCACAGTCTTCCATCCAACCAATGTGGAGTTCACCCAAAGAACTCCATCGTCGGACGTACTCTACGAATCAGCTCAACTCTTGATCTGTAATTTCAATCCGGAAAACAACCAGCTGTGCCTCGCAGCTGCGCACTAACCTATTCATTCAGTGATTTTGAACTTGTTGATAAGAGAGAAAAACAGGCAAAGCTCTATCTCAGCTAGGTATCCCACGACAATGAACGAGGGGCAAATGCGGAGATAAACAAGTTGGACATTTGAAACCATCGAAAGAGATCTGATGTGACGAGTTCTCAATAATGCGCCATAATTGAGCTGCAGTGCATATGAAGCACCACTCGGTATATTATACTACTGCACGGCGGCCGATAAAATGGGCAAGTGCGTGCGAAAGTCTCAGAGACATGCATGTATGAATATTGTTGAGATCCCATAGAACTCACTGGAACTTGACTTACCATAACCCACTTCATATCAGAAGCATCCCAAGATTGCCTCCGATAATGGGGTTAAACCTGAGCGAAGTCTCATCGAGTGGTTTGCGGATGTTTCTCGAATAGTCTCAGGATTATGGCAGCTATTCTGCCGACAATCGTTGCGTCCCTGAGTTCAGACTTAAGAAGAGTATTGGGCAAGACACCAGGAGCGAGTATAGTTCTATCACGATAGACCAATGATTCAACACGCGGGTCTAGTACCTATGTAGATGGGTTAATAAGATACATGTACTCCTGCGGCAGAGTAGCAGCTGGCAGGCATTGTGACATGCTCATTAGTTAGAGATCTATTTGGTCAATCTTTCACCTAAGCCAAGTTACTTGAGAATCTTCTTCGTTGATGAATGTTCTTCCCTGGGTACCTGGGTAGATGCCATCTTTGACACGGGATCTTGGACCATATAGCAAACATCTAAGATAAAGGCCTATTTCACAGAAGAAAATTCTATAACTCGAGCTTTGGACATGACCAAATCCAACACTTTCGTCAAGGTTTTCAGAGCAAACAATCCAAACCTCGTTTTAGAAACGCAGGAAAAGAAAGATGACCGCAAGTCATACTGTGCCACTCAACAGCTTAAACTAACTGTTTTCCTTCTACAGCAGAATCCAACCAAGAGTCTAAAAAATGAACATTTTGAGGGTCTTCACTTCACCATTGTAGGAGATGGGACATCTGGTCATATTTTAGCTCCTCGGCTAACTGAGAATCAGGAAATCTAGGTTCTCATCCTAATTCTTATTAGAGCTGAAGGAAATCAGCTGGAAAACACCAAGCTAAACATTCGAGCACTTAGGCCCGCGCTGCTTGATACAAAACTTGAATGAGATTTCACAAGTACTCTTCGGGTAGTCTCCAACAGACTTTCCAGCTGTTCTTCAGCTCTGGTTCTTTCTCAGAAAGGGTGAGCTTGGCGGCTCTACTATGAGCCTCTCTGATGGTTGTGCTCTTGGTGATTCGAGTATCCTTGATACGCAAGCTTTTATCGCTGCATCCAAAGTTAGAATTGTCGTTTCGATACAGCTTGGAAACGAAGGATGACGCTTAAACTCCATGGAGCCCTACTTCAAAAAGTACCACACCATTGCAATTCCGAGCGATACTATGCGGCAGGAGATGAATTTGAACCAACTCACTCTTGTGAAAAATCCAGGGCCTGACGATCCCATTCAGACATCATATCCCGACAAGAGAAATGCTGTCCAAAAAGCACAGATTGACACTTTCAAGGCTCTCAATTACAAGCTGAAGTAAAACGCATTTTTGGAATCATAGATTGGGGTTTTGTGGATATCGCGACGATAAATGAAGCTACTAAAGAGCGGAAATATTCTGCAAATGTCCATCTGGAGCCTGCATATGATAGATCAATCATAGATTTGGACGTGATTCGAATCTCTCGAGTGAGACCTCTACCTTTTCTTTCCCGGTCAGCTTTAGGCGTAGGGAGACTAGGAATGGGACTAGGTCCATTCGGGTAGACTTTTTGGCGAGATTTGGCTTCCCTGTTTGACGAAAATCTCTGTCCCTTGAGCAGACTCGTTCCTCATCCCCATTGGAATGCCAAAACTCATCATCCGGTTTATCTCCCACAGGTGAGCTTTTCTCTGTTTTTTTTGGAGAACACGACTTCATCAGTTCGTTTTGATCTGGTTATTTTGGCAGCTGGGACTTTGCTTCGGTAATTGAGAGAGCATCCTTCCTGTCACTAGATCCATGTCGGGGTTTTGATTTAGAAAATCGTGGACGATGAGAAAATTATCGCCTTTGGCCGCCTCTGATGGTCTAGTCCTACTTCATTGCAAGTTCAAAGATTGCAATGGGGGAGATATCTGGGCTCGCTTGCGCGCTGTGCATGGTCTTGCCGAATAGCCCCAACATGGTTGAGCATGCAGGATGCGCGTCAAAGAACTAGAATCTCTTTCGGGCACAAAGCGATGAGCTTGCACTTTCAAGGTTGTAGCTAGAAAGCATCATTTATAGACAAGGAAATCTACTAGTTGATCACCAAGCGGTATCTGCAGTAGGCCAAGCAACCATGGAAACAGATTTGTGATCAAAATCTACTTAACAGTGCACTACATGTTGAGGAGATTGATGAAACAATAGAGGATTATTCGAGCCAAACTCTGACGATTATCAGCTGTTGATTTTGGACTCGACCTTCCAGGCCTCCTATACGTGACGCTTCTAATAATTGCGCGATAAAATCTTTGCAACAACTTTGGCAGAACTTTATATATTAAGTTTGACAGCACATCAAGTGTGATAGCGAAGATAGTTTATGGGTTTCGGACTTTCAATTCGAAATGGGCAGAAACATAGTTTTTCGCACAATAATAATCACTTCCTAAACGAAATACTATGGTATCAGTTGATCTCATCTGTCTCAAATCATGAAACGCAAACTCATCAAATCATCGAAACGACCATGAATCAAATCTCTGGATAAAGTATGCAGGGACTTTCCACAGCAGCACCAACCGAGGATCACAGTATGAGGGTTTCTCTTCCCATCTTCCAGAAGGTTGAAATATCCAGACACAGTGGTTAATTTCACGTACAGTGATTATCGCAGCCAACAACTATGGCTAAGACCAAGCATAGTATTCTGTGAAGTTGTCAAGAGCTGCTCTTAAGTCCACTACTTAGCTAAGATACAATGTCTGACAGACAATAATGACCCATCCTGATGACCAACGTTGAGAGATTGGAGTTATGTCAACCCAGTATTACAACATGATTTGGATGAATCAGGCCATCAAGATATCGTACGAGGAAGACCAGATATAGCCAAGTAATGAAATTTGGAGGGCAGAAAGTTTGAAGTAGAAGCTTTGTCCGGGGACGAAACGACGCCAACGTATCTGTATGCCGCGAAGAATTTCCCATAGTATTCACGATAGTGAAAATAATGAACGTAAAGGGTCCAATTGTGGCGATGCCCGATAAAACAACCACGGGCGGAATCAATGATACGCATTACGTCAAGGTAATTTGGATGATTCGGCTTGCTGGACAGGTACCTCGAGTCGAGTTGCCTGGTCCTCCGAAACAAAATGGCTTGGGAAAGCAGCTGCAACATGGCTACTTCCGAAACCATGAACTAGTGACATACGACACTGGTGGCACCTTGAGACGTGCGATGCCAAAGACGATGACATTTCCCGGTGATACAAGGCGACCTAAAGGATGAAATGGTGACTGTGAATGGTGACTGTGAGCGGCGAAACACCGTTTCGGTTTCAGCAACGAATGGCTACCCACAAGCTTACGAGCAAGAGAATGAACATTCCTCAGAAACCATCCAAAGAGAACCATCCTTCCTCGCCGGCTAGCCATCTTGAAGCGTGACCATGGTTCACCATTCATCATGGGGATTGTGTATTCACTCCCGCTGATGTACGTGCCGATTGTCGGTCCTTGAAAGCACCAACATCGGCTTCGTGACCCCGGATCTACTCGCATTTTGCGGGGTGAATAACGTGCATAACGGGTATATACACGATCCACATAGCTCGGGGAAGCAAGGAGCTCTCGTAATTCTGCTTGGCAGTCGCTTGGCAGGCGTTCAGCTCGTGTCAGCTGATAAACAGCTGATGAGAATCTCACACCGACGAGGCGATGAAAGACATCTTCGGCGTATATAAAAATGAGATAGTGCATCGTTTTCTTGACCTTCTTCTTCTTCTTCTTCTTCTTCAATGAATTCTCTCATTGTCAGTGACTAAACGTTTTTGTACTTTCACACCAAAATGAAGTTCAGTCAATCACTCAGCATCCTCGCGCTCTTCGTAGCATCAACGGCCGCCGTCGCTGCTTCTCAAGAAGATGCATGTGCAGTATTTCCTCCTCGCCCACTTTCTATCCTTCTATGCTGTTGGATGTTCAGTTCTAACCTATCAACCATAGCAATGTCTTCTCGAGGGAACATTCTGCTCAGGAATCGCCGGTCCAGTGGGTACGTGTTGTGACGGATTGGTGTGTGAAAACGCACCAGGTGTCGCAGACAATGCTCATTGCATTCAAAAGAAGAAGGTTTGTCACCCCTAGCACTAGAATTAGGGATTCATTTTACATTTCACATTTGAAGATATTGGTACTGACCAAGTCTTTCAATTCAGTGTTTGGCCGAAGGGGAGACTTGCGTGAGCATTATTGGTTCTCGTGGAACATGCTGTACTGGTAAATGTACCTTTGTAGCAGCGGATTATAGCGTCTGTAAGGGCTGAGTGTATTCGAGCAAGTAGATGGGGACGACGAGAGCATGAACTTGACAAGCAAAGAGACATGAAGTAAAGATATATAAGCCTCATGTTCCTTCAGCCAGCGGTAGAGAATGAGAACCACTTCCCTCTAGCCTTTCCAGGGAGACGTTATAAATCTGGAGCCCATCAATTTTCATAACCTACGTGACTGACCAACGCGAACAAAAGCGTGTTACTCAAAGTTCGCCATTCAAACTCCCAGTACTGGTGAATATTTGACTATATTCATGCTGATGCTGGTCTGTTTCATCAAGTTCATAGACATGAATACACCGAGAGAATGAGAATTCACATCTCTCTTTGGTCTGCGTGAATGCATTTGTATACTCGCAGAGATCTTTTCTGTGTTGATCCAACTGTTGGTCCTGGTGGTCGCCCAATCGCCCTCCAGCGGGGAAGAGTAACGTCAAGGCAAAGAAGGCATCTCAAAGAGCGCACTCATCAGAGGCAACGAGCAACATCTTCGAGTCCCGAGGACTGGTGTCTCCAAGTGTGCCTGTCGCCCAATATCATGTCTGGCTATTCATTCGATCTCTGGTAGACTTCCTTTCGCTTGTTTGACCGGCAGCCAACCTATTGTCCTCGATTAAGAAAAGCTCGGACTCGTTTACCTACTAATTAGGTCAATCTCTCATCTCCCTCGAACCTTCCTCCCTTCTTCACAACCTCCCATCTCTCATGTCCCATCTTCCTCCCATCTTCAATCTTGAATCACCTCCCACCTTCAATGCTCTCCCGAAAGATAATGGAAAAACTGACCATTTACCATCATCTCTTCTGCAATTTGATCATCAGTCTTTAGGCTGAAGTTCAAGACATGTAAGATCCTTCTACTTGTCTAGCCAAAAGATTCCAGAATGGCTACTGACTTCTTGTCTCCTAGGTCTTCCCACGAGCTCACCAATAGAGACGTCGATTCAGTCTTGAACTTCCGCGTCGCCCAAGCAATCAACCCATCAGTCAGGGACAATGCATATATACTGAGCGCTGGCATAATCATGTGAGCTAGGTCGAATTGACGGTTCGCTCGCAAGCACCATGGCAACTCTTTCTAACTTAGCATCAACCAGGGTATCCCAATCACCACATTTCGACCAGCTTCTCGGCTCCGTCCAAGATTCGCGGGAAACTACCATCACTACAATCCGACATCTCGCCCTCTCGATTGCAACACTCAAACTTGTACCAGCTTTGACATTTCATTCATTTCGAAAGCTCCCGCTTGAATTACGTTTGATGATCTGGTGCGCCACCTTTGCGCGACGACAATTGAACCTCCGCAAAGAAAGCCTGGCTAAAGTCATAACATCTTTCCGAGAAGATTGGCCTTTCATACCTGAACTGTACGGGCCTCTACCACCCCGCCGAAGAGATACTGTGCGCCCTCCTGTCACAGCATCCATCAACCGAGAGAGTCGGATTGAGACACTCCGTCATTATACACGGATATTCCGGTATCCCGGGATGCTTCGAAGTGTAATTCGCGCTTCGTCTCAGGCTTTATACTTCAACCCTGATGTAGATACTATCTTTCTCGTCAGCTACTCCTTTCCCCAAATTTGGCATTCCGATTGTCAACCGTATATTTCTCGATCGTTCCGACGACAAGATCCAGTAACAATGGCCTCTCAACAGTATATTAATAAACTCTTCCAACCACAGGATCCCGTAGCTATGGCCTATATGGAGAGGGTCCAATGCATTGAGATTTACATACTAGGACATCAGGTTCGTTTGGATGGTTACTCCCGCCAACGTTCCTATGGAAGAAAAACCTTTTTTACTTTGCTCAAATTCGTCAATCTTCAACAAATTGTCCTCGTCCTCCCACCAAATACACACTCAATGGTGCACACGGAATCGGTTTCAGAGATGGAGTATATCTTCAACCTTGAGAGACAAACCATACCACCTAATTTCCAATATGCTGGCAATTTGATGCCGAGGATTACCTCACGGGAAGATGAATGTGTCGTCAAATATTTGCCGGAAGGGGTTGAGCTCCCTACCCTGTATAGCGGAGAAGGTTTGGATCAAATGCTCGAATTGCAAACTTCTCATAATTACCTCCCACAAGTTCCTGCAGAGAGAGTTCAAAGGGAAACAGCTCGTTATCTCGCATCTGTGAAGCGTCGATTGGCGAGGATGTAGGAATTGAGGCTACGGGACAGCTTAGAAGAAGTTTCAAAGAGATCATCTTGCCTACATGTAATAAATGCCATTCTACTCTTCATAAAACATACGTGCAGAATCCAATGTGACCAATGAATAGAGACCAATGGCTGTTTTCCCCTGTGCACTTATGATGATCTTTTGAACCTTGACTACAGCTAATGGAGGGGTTATAGTCTCATCGAGGCCTGCTTATCCTCTTGAAATTTTGATCTCAAAGTCTCTGCAACAAGGCTGCAAAATCTATTGAATCAGAACAGCGTATAGACTTGGCCATCTATATACATCAGCCACACTTCTGGCGACAGTATTCACTTCCTTGCCTACTGGAAGGCTAATCATGTGATACACCAGCGTTGTACTACAACCGTATAGAGACTCTCATGCATATAAAAGCCGTTTCCCACTTTGTTGGCCACAATCATAAGATTCGGCATCATTTGAATTCCTCAGTAGCAAGTTTGTACGAGTAGTGACATCTAAGACATCAACTTTGGTGCTCGTACTTCTTTCTCCCTCATAATAAGTATTCTGCAAACGACTACAAGATATTTCCATTGGGGATCCAGAAGGTGTTCATTCAACTTCGTCGCTTGAAGCGCAAACAAACACACCAGATACTGAACATACACCCGTCACAGCTATGTAGGACCTTCATCCGCCCCATAAGCAGTAGATGAGAAATCGCCGACCCCCTTCCTAGTTCTAGGTCATTTGATTATACCGACAGCGGTGATGAATCAGACCTATCTTCAAGCTCTGGATCCGAAAGCGATACCCAGAGCAAACTCATTCAAGGCACATCTGATGAAGCTACAGCCACGAACATGGTTCCAGATACAACTATCACTCTCTTTCCGGAGCTACCTTTGGACCTTCGACTGGCAATCTGGCGTCACTCCTTCCCGGAACGAAATGTGAATCCGACGAAATTTACCTTGGAGTATCATCGCACCACTGATGCATCGTTGTGTGTACCATGTGAAGTACCGCATTGGACACACCCCTCTCTTCCTACCGCCGTCGTCAATCGAGAGAGTCGAGAAGAAACTTTAAAATGCTATTCCATACTGTATCAGCCACGCTATAGAGATCACATGGCATCACTCAGGGAAATGGCGACATTCAGATCGAATGGACGCTTAGCCGACGGTAGTACCGACCTCCTGTCACCCTATGTCATCTACTTCAACCCGAAAATCGATTCCATCTCTTTCTCCTGGGGTCAGCTATGCCCTCCTTACTGGCTCGGCTCAGACACGACGCCCAGCTCAGACACAACGACCTCCTCAAAAATCTCGGTATTCTATTCCCATGCTACGATGAAAAATCCGCCGAATGTAGGGACGCCGTGCACGAAATTGAGATATATGATGTTGGAACAGATTTCATATGTTTTTTATATGTAATGTTTTCTCTGGCCCTCGTGGATCTTCCGTCGGTTTTAAAGAACCTGGAACGCGTTACCCTGGTTGCAGCTCCGGTTGCAAATCCGTATAGGGCAGCGGAGGTTCGTCGTCGAAGGTTGATCGATGTATCCACGGCGTCGATGAATAAGTGTATCCGGTGTCCGTTTGTCGTATGGAAGAGAGAGAGACGTGTTCGGGGGATGATCTAGGTGTTTGCAGGAGGAGTTTGGAAGGGGGAGGGAGATAATCAGGGGAGAAAACATGGGTTGCAATTCATCGGGTGAGAATCTCAGCGGGTTACAATGAAGTTGAGGTGAGCAGATGGGGATCAATCTAGCAAGTAGCCAGCTTTAGCTCGAGAGATGAATGAAGAATTTCTTGGTCCGTACCCTTCCTTCCTCGTATCGTAGGGTTTTGCATCATTCTTACCACGAACACTGAACTCGCTAATTCATGACTAGACCATTCTACCACCAGTACGAGTACAATACACCTTCCCATCACCCATCCTAACATCTCTTCAGATGTAAGAAATAAATACCAAACAGGCCTATCATGCCAGAGAGGAAGCATATGGCATATTAACCAGAAGACACCCCCTAGAATGAAGATTAATTATAGAAACAAAAATAAAAATCCAAAGAAATTCCCCTCCTCCCTCCCGCACCCAACGACTAACCGACGTACCTCGAAAATACTCGTAGAATAAATACAGCAGCAAACGCGTTTTCCTCACATGTAAGAATTAAATCTATGCGCACTCGTGAACGATGCGCGTCTTGGATTTTTAACAGAGAAAATGGTCTGATGGTTTAGGGTGGTGTTTTTTTTTGTTTTTTTTTTGTTTTTGGCTTTTTTTTTGGCTTTTTTTTTGTGGGTGTTGTGTGCTGTGTGCTGTATGGGGGGGGGTTTAAGAAGTCGCTTTCTTGGTGGTGGGTTTGTGGTTGTGAGGGGGGGTTGTGTGAGGTGAGGTTGTGTGTATGGGTGGGTGTAGTTATAGAGAAAGGGGAGGGAAAGGAGGCGAAGGGGAGGGTAAGTTATACTCGAGTAGAAATATAGTCCTCCTTCTTCATACCTCTAGACTCTCGTCGTTTCTCTCTCGAACCAATATCATATCGAGCTATTCCATTCCCATTTATCTTTCCATCTCCATTAGTTCAACAACCCATCATCATCTTACCAAAAATCCACACAACGATTCAGTAACTACTCAAACGATATTCATGACCAAAGTCTTAAACAATCATCTTATTTTAAACGTTGAGATATTCTTATTCTTTTTCCTTTTCTTCGTGGTAAATAGTATTTTCGAAGGTTCCTTCGGACCATAACGGCGTTTGTATATCTCGCGCAGAGTCTAATAGATAGCAAGTCTTAGAGTTCAATATCGGTGCGGAGTCGATATTATTCAGAGAAGAGTCGGACTCAAGCGGGCACTCGAGTTATGAAGTATAGTAGAGTAACATCAGACGAGAGGGGAATTATAGGATTTCCAATGGAATCC
Source organism: Monilinia aucupariae (assembly GCA_002162555.1). Lineage (NCBI taxonomy): Eukaryota > Fungi > Ascomycota > Leotiomycetes > Helotiales > Sclerotiniaceae > Monilinia > Monilinia aucupariae. The sequence goes on along the minus strand of NGKF01000021.1, from coordinate 856,955 downwards.
TCTAGAGATCCTCGTGAAGCTCAAGCTGTTTAGCATCGGCGTCTTATCCTCAAGTTTTTATCATCACTCGAGGATTATTATTATGATTGCTTATTAAGAGCTCGTATGATAAGATTGAAGAAGCAAAGGAGGTGGAAGAGGCTCTAATAGACTATTAAAACAGGTACTTGTGTTATATCTACTCTACTTCTAATGGTCTTTTTTCTTTCGTCTATAACGCAAGCAAGTGTTAACTGTTGCTCATATACGAGTATCAGTGATCTAATTCTTATTGATGGTTGTGAAATCACGTGAACACTTCATCTACTCGCACACTCATATCCTCTTCTGTCTTTCACAGTCATTATACATTTATATACCATGTATCATAAGCATCTCGGAGATCTTCCGGGGGATGGGAGGTTGTTTTGTAGAAGCTTTTCCTCCTTTTTCCTCATAAAACATCTATTATTGTATATATCATAGGCGAATCGCATGGTCAGCGTAGCTATAGCTATAGATAGATCAAATCGATTATGAATTACTACTACTACCATGTATCCTCTACAACTACTCGTATACTACTCAACTCCTCTCTCTCTTTGATATACTCCAGTATCAATCTATTACTGTACTTTGAAATCCTCCATCATTCTATTTCACTCATTTCAAAGGAGAGCTCCATCTAATCTTCGGTTCCAAAGAAAATATCGGCAATAGATGCCCCGGAGATCTTGAATCTAGGTACTCGAGTAGATGCAGTACCGTATAGTACCCGTTCCAACTGCTCCAAGCTCCCTCCAACTTACTTCCAACCAACCGTTCACCCACTCAATTCTTCCAGAACAAATCATCCCCCAAGCGACGATCCTTCCTCTATTCGATCAAAATGTTTCATACTCCTGTGGCTACAGGGGAGTCAAACCTTAGATTTGATTCTTGGAGAGGAGAAGTGGAGGTGCTAGGGGTTGAAGTGGACGATCCCCGGAGGGAAAAAAAGAAAGCTATATGGAAATATCGTTTTTTGAGGTCATTTCATATTTCCTCTTGTGGGTGCATGTAAGTATGAGGATGAGGGAAGGCTAGGGGAATACGAGTTGATATCTTTGGTATGGGTATGTGTGGTTATAGTTATAATTGTAGTAAACGAGGTTGGATGGGATGGGTTGGATGATATGCCTAGGTAGGTAGTTGGTACGAGTAGACCTTGAGGGAAGAGGGAAGAGGGGAGAGAGCAGAGAGCAGAGAGCAGATACAAGAGAGAGAAGAGAGCAGTGAGTGAGCAGTGAGTGAGCAGTGAGCAGTGAAGGGCTTTTTGATAAGAATGACAATGTTGAGGAGGGTTTTTATGTATAATATGAAAGAGTACTTTGTATGAAAATTGAACTCATCGACACTTTCCCTAGATAGGTAGATAATGGAGTATTAATATATTTTCATAACCTTGATGAGAACGACAGTTTTTAGGTTCTTCTCAAGGTTATTTGACAACTTCAGCCCCAGTAATCTATCTAGGATGCATGAAATTACTTAATTATTAGTCACATGTTTACTTGTTTGCTCGAGTATCTGTCTATCTGTCTATCTGTCATTCGTTTACTGGAAAATATAAAAAGTATCAAGACAGCCATCTAGCTACTAGTACTCATAGTTCGCTACCTGTTCAAAAGACTGGAGAGCTACTCCAGGATACATACGTCCTTCCCCGAATCATCTATTAATATCTCATTATTCTACCGTTACATCGTGCCGTCACATCGTCCCGTTCTAACTGACTCATTCACAAGGCTTAAAGCCTGCATTTGCATTTGCCTCTTGTCTTGAGTCTTGACGGTCCCGGGTCCATGAACCTCCTTCAGGGAAAATCCACCAAGAAAAGGGGTAAAGTCTGGAAAAGTTCGGTAGTGCCAAGGAATCTGACCACCGTTGCAGAACTCCCTAGTTATACCAAAATTCTAGAGTCGTTGGGTTCTAGACTCCTTGAATGGCCCGACCCGTAGGTAAGTTCATAATTAATATCTTGTTGTCGTGTATCTAATTGCTCGGGCACTTGTATTACTGTATTACTGTATGAAGAAGCTAGATGGTTGATATATGTATGTATGTGTGGTTGAGTATCGGCGTAAGTAGTATCTTAGTATCTAATTCCTCAGAGATGAAGGGGGAAGAGAGAGAGAGGCCTACGACTACCATCATTCTGATCCGATGCATCACATTCATATCACTCGTGCATTGGTACATTGCATTGCAGATTCTGTAACAAGTTCGTAACGCAATATGAACATGAACACCAGAAAGACTGGGCCGAGGCAGAAGCATCCTATTCACCCCCAAAGTCTCATTTCCCATTTTCCTCTTTCGGGGATATAACTCGCCAGAATCACCAGGATCTTTGACTTCCTCAAGTTTTTAAGATTTTTTGGAAGAATACCTAACCTATCAACCTAGGTACTGGACAGTGAGGATCAGGGGTTCGATCCGTCCTCTCCCGTTATTATACAAAGCAAAGAAAAAGAAGGGAAAAAGGAAACTCTGGCTTGTGATTCAACCTTTAGACATTCACCCAACTTCTTTGTCTTCACCAGGTAGATAGATACCTAGGTAGATCTCGGAGAGCCTGACAGTCTGAGCTCTTCCCTCATTACTACCCTCCTTCCTTCATCCATCCATCCATCCATTCGAACGCAGTCACTCGTTTTGGACTGGGGAAGAAAGAAAGATCCACCACCACTCCTTGAGCCAGTTAATATAATAACCTTATATGACTCTCATTGATTAAAATCTTCTCCAATCCTATTCCATGTTATTCAAAACACAACGCTCAACGCTCAACGCTCAACTCACAACTCACATTTCACAAATCGCCAGGCAAAAAGCACCAAGCACACAGGATAGCGTACCAGTTCGTTCAGATATCAAGGCATCTTTCTGAACACGAGCATTGATTCAGTTTCTCAGTCCAACAGGTCCGTTCACCTCTCACCTCCCATCACCACCACCAGGAGAACCCGATCGAGGCCCGACCCGACTCTCCTTCAACTACCGTGGCGGCAACCCACAACCCACAACCCACAACCGACGATAAACCATACCCACATCGACGACCACACCCATTGATTCCCTCCAATCACCCCCCTAAACTCCTTTTCCCAGCTTTAACCTATTCATTTCACAAAAACCAGACATCATGGCCGAAGATTTTGGGGGTCATGACCCGTCGTCAACTCTTACTGAGTCTCTCGCCAATCCTCCCGTGGTTCATCAGAATTCGAAGCAGATGCCAGAGAAGAGTACACCTAGTCGACAGAGTACGATGGGGTCAAAGGGTGATGTGCATATGAGCAGAGCAAACACGCCCATTAGTTTCTATGGTAGTAGTGGACACCGGGGAACCAAACATGATTTAAATCTTGACGATTATTTTGTATGTTGAATTTTTCTTGATGCTTTTCTCACGTGTCGATGCTTCCGAAAGCCCTTCACTCTCTTCCACCGTCTCACGACCATGGGATACGAGGACGAGAGACGAGCATCGATCTTCTCTCTTGGTCGGTGGGATCGAAAATGACTAACAACTCTATCTTCAACCTCAGGTCGGACCCAGAGATCTGGATGCTCACTCTAAACTTCCATATTTTATGCGACTTCATGGATCGGTCATCCCTCGAATGATAGTCCCCCTCTTTTGGATTGCATGCTGGTCTACATTGATCACATGTATTTCGATGTTTTCCGGAACAGAATTGGCTGTCAATACTTTACTCTTGACTGTCCTCGGTTTCGTCATTTCGCTAGCATTGAGTTTCAAGAGTACCACGGCTTATGAACGGTTGGTCTTTCTCTCTCTTCCCCTCCTCCTCCTCCTCCTTCTCCGTGGATCAATTGATCTCTGCGCGGTGCACGTGTCGAATCTCAACTAATCCAAATCAAAAATATCAGTTATTCGGATGGCCGCAAAGCATGGGCGTCCCTCTCGGTCCAGTCCCGCAATATCGCCCGTTTCATCTGGGTCAATATCAAAGAACGTGAAGGAGACTTGGGCAAGGAAGATCTCATAGCCAAAATAACCGGAATCAACCTGATCCTCACCTTCGCCGTGGCCCTGAAGCATAAGCTTCGTTTCGAGCCCTACGCTCACTATGCCGATATCTCTGCCCTGACGCACCATCTCAACACGTACGCCCAGTCCGCCTCGACCCCCGAGGTGCTCATCGAGAAGAAGAGAACCCCATGGAAGCGCGCCGGAGAATACCTAGGCCTCAGTTTCGCCGCGAGCAACCCCCGCAAGGCCATTAAGCGATCCAGTAAACCCATTGGAAACCTGCCCAACGAGATCCTCACCTACCTCAGCGCCTACATCGAAGGGGCTCTCAGCAACGGCACCCTCGATTCCCCCGTCGTCTTTGGTCAAATCATCGGCTGCATCAGCGCTCTCACAGATTGTTCCGCCGCGGCCGAACGTGTGCTCCAAACGCCTCTCCCCGTCGGCTACAACATCCTGATCTCACAGATCGTCTACCTCTACGTCTACCTTCTCCCCTTCCAACTCTTCGCCGCCCTAGGCTGGGTCACGATCCCCGGCACCATCGCCGCCGCCTACATCATCGTGGGACTCATGGCCATCGGTAACGAGCTCGAGAACCCCTTTGGCAACGACGTCAACGATCTCCCCCTCGACCACTACTGCGCCGAGCTCGCCCGCGAACTCGATATCCTCACCTCGGTCAAGGCGCCCTCGTGGGAGGAGATCGTCTATGGTCGCGCCGAGCGCGTCCACGCCGATACGCAGGAGGAGTTGATGCGGGAGAATAAGGTGTTTTGGCCTCTGAGCGACTCGGGCGTGCGCATGTGGATCAATCGGGATGTGAAGGATCTCCGGGATGCGTTGGCCCAGAAGGTCGTGGTGGCGGAGCGCCAATCGAGGGATATGTTTGAGGGGGAAGATGATAGCACGGTGAGGGCGAAGAGTGGGAAGAGTGGTTCGAGTGCTGAATCGGCTGCTTGATCTTGAGCGAGTGGATTTTCATTGCGCAAACGAACAAACAAACAAGCAAACAAGCACGTTGAGCAAGTTATCGAGGAATGAACGGGGAGATTGGTTTGGTTGTGATTGTAGCAAAGGGCAATGGGAATGGGAATGGATAATTTAGCGATGATTTCAAAGGGTTACAAAATTACAGAAAATGCGAGACTTTTGCATATCATGTTATGGCATATCATGGTATGACATGGCATGAATATATTGTTTGGTAGATACTTTAGATACTTATGTATGTATGGATGGATGGATGCATGGATGAGCGAGCGAATCATAATCATGATCATGATCAGGAATCATATCATATCATATACTATACCATATCATACTCCGAGTGATTCTTATTCTTTCTCAAACGTTTTTGCTTTATTTTATCTTGTTTTGTTTTGTTTTGTTTCGTTTTACTTTACTTTGTGCTTGGATATTTCTGTGTCCTTTTCTATCATATTCTATTATGTTCTGTTGATTACCTTGTACTTATATATACTTGTGTTGTATTGGTTAGTTTTTTACAATAGGTTTAATCATTTAACTTGATCTAACTTGATCTGACTTGATCTGACTTGATCTGACTTGATCTGACTTGATAGAATTATTGTATTTGAGTAATGTGATATAATATATTTTATACTCAATTAGGGGTTTTTTGGGGGAGGA
>NGKF01000021.1:816024-851036 GCA_002162555.1 Monilinia aucupariae | reverse complement strand
GAAGAGGGAGGAAGAGGGAGGAAGAGGGAGGAAGAGGGAGGAAGAGGGAGGAAGAGGGAGAGTTCATTAATTAGTTCAATTAAATTTAATTTATTTTATAATTAGATTTTGAATTAAATGTTTAAATAAATACTATAATATTTATTGATATTCAACATTTAACTTTATTTCAATGTTTTCAAGTACTATAATCATAACCATAACCCATAAAACCCTAATCACTTCAAATAAATATTTAAAAAGTAAAGAGATGAAATGAAAACACATTTATTTCCATTTCAATTTCCATTTCACATTTCAAAATCCTATTTCCATCGATATATATCCCCAAGGTCATCCATCATATAAGAAACTACCGACTCGCTTGAATGAAGTTTGTCATTCAGGGGGGCGGAGCGGGGTGGGCGAGGTGCTAATCATCAATCGCGCTATTTCTCGTTTAACCCTTGATTCTACGAGTACAAGTACATTCGGAATTGGATGGACTGACCTCTTCTTTTTTTTATACCAGCAACTAACGTTCAAGTCAGTGTTCAAGATCCTGGATTTTCACTAGTAATATACACGATGAGCATCAACACTAATAGTCAAAGTTCAATGCATTCCGATTCCTCTAACCTTACCCAATATTAAATACATAAACCCATCAATTCAATCATCAGCTCCACCATCATCACCCCTCCCCGTTAACCCCCCTACTAATCCCAACATTCTCCTCCCCAAAAGATCATCTTCACTTGCCAAACTAACCATACTCTTTTGTCTCTTGATTCCCCCTCTTAATCTCGTTCTCCCTCTCTCCCCACTGCCCCTCCCAATTTCTTCCCTCAAAAGCCTTTCCTTTCTCCTCCTAAGCTCACCAGTTTCATTCAAATCTCCAGGACCTTGGCCCTTCCCACTAATACTCATTCTCATTTCCAGGCCCATATCTTCATCCCCCGAACTTTCCGTTCTTGTTCTCCGGTGGTGTCTTTCTTTTCCATTTGCTTGAGAAAGCTCTCTCTGCTCGGAGTCGTGGAAGATCTCTTGTATCCATTTTTCGCATTGGAAAATATATTTCCATCCTTCGGGGAAAATTCCAACGAATTGCAAGAAGCCGTGACTGATGCCAGGAATTAACATTACCTCTGCTGCACCCGCTCCTTGACATCGCCTTAGTCGTCCAGCAAAGATGACCGTATCATCTACCAGAGGATCTCTCTCTCCTGTAATGAAATATGTTTTGGGAAATCGCGCTAATAATGAATCAGGTGCTAGAATCGGAGAGAGGAGATAATCGGTTGAAAAATCGGGACGGTTGTGAGGACCTATGTAGAGAATGATCATAGCGCGCATCATTTCGGGCGTTAAAATACGATCGTTGAAGTAGGATATCATAGATGACATGGCAAGACGGGTACTCAAAGGGGCAGGGTGGTGAGATGCTGATGGGGTGGTCGGCTGAGCATTGGCGGGAGTTCTTGTTAATGGCGGAGAAAGTAGAGTAGGAGCAGCGGTGCTATATTGAGGTAATGGTAGAGAGATTTCTGATGGCTTTTGAGAAATTTCCGTCTTATCTTGCATGTTCGATGGTGGCGAAGGCAGCTTCATTGGACTTTCATCCTCATCTTCACTCTGATGTGGCGTTCCTGCTGCCAAAGTATACTGCATACTTTTTCTCTCAATAACCCTCTTATTCGTCTTTCTATACTTCCTATCCCTGATCAAACTCATCTGTTCGTCACTCATCCAATTGCCAATATTCATATCCAATCCGGGATAAATGAGAACTAGACCTTCAGGGATTGGAAGTGCTCTTTGTCCCAAATATTTTCTAGTTTCTGTCGATCCGGATTCGATAATCATCAATGTAGTGCTAGCAGCTAGATTCCCACCTGCACTATCCCCAGTAATGACGACCTTGGGAATTACATCTCCGGATAATCCCACACAACGGCCTCGACTGGCGATTATCGTGCTGTAAACATCGTAACATTCATTCAATGCGTAGGGGTATGGAAACTCTGGAGCTTTCTTGTAATCCAAACTCAAAACTGGCAATCCAGTCTTTCCCGCCCATGCAAATAATTTGTCATCATTCGTTCTCGGGTCCATTGCTACAAATCCTCCACCAGGTATATCCAAAATGATTTTTGTATGGTTCTTCAAAGCCGACAGTGGCCCGTCAAAATATAACCACCCATTAACGGGTTCTTTGTAATCGCTACTCGATGGTCTCGGTATTCGAATCGCCCTCGGTGGATATCTCATGAATCTTGGTCGTAATAAATTCGACAAAAATCCCAAGTATGGAGTCGTTCCTTTATTCCAACTAACCCTCAGATGATCAACAGTCAACATTCCTCGTACTTTTCGAACCTTTTCATCGGCTTGCTCGGCAGCAATCAAATAGTAAAATGTGAATACAACTCCAGCCAAATCACGTATCCATTTCCGTCTGATACGCATAGCACTCCAGAACCCCGCATCCAAAGCTGTGGTAACCCACGTTGCTCGAAAGTATGACCTCGTGTATAGATTTGCTAAAGGTTCCGGACATTCCAGTCCAACCAATTTTCCGAGATTTCGTGCAATGTAGAGGTACAGGAGAGTTGTAACGAAGGTTTGCCATGGTGTTAGATATTTCGAGAGTGTGCGGGATAGTTTTCGAATTTTCGGTGGTCCATCTTTGTTGCCTCTGGTCGTAATGTTAGCGATTACTATGATAAGAGAGTGACATAGGAATGTTACCTGAAGAGGTAAAATGACCAGAAGGAGACCACCGCCAAAACTTGTATCTTGCGAAACTGCACCGAAGGACGACCTAGAACATGATCTGCCAATTTCATCAGTGGGTGTATGGGACTCGGAATGAATGGCGAAACATACCTATCATCTTGATTACAGTTATATGTTGATCTACGAAAGAGAAGATGCCGAAGAAGAAGAGGAGAAGGGAGGAGGAGGAGATGAAGAAGAAGAAAAAGGACAAAGGATTGCGAATAACATGTGCGCGCTTTGAAGAGAGTGAGAGTCAAGGTTAAGGAACGGAGGACGCAAGATGAATAACTTCTGAAAATGGATATGGATGCGAGGGGATTCCGAAGTGAAGACAGCAAGACAAGCACAAGCACAAGCAGAAGCAGAAAGGAGAAGATTGTACCAGTATAGCAATTGAAGATAGTCGAGTATTCCCTTTCAAGTCATGGCTGATCAAAGTTCTTCTTGGCCTATGGTAAAGTTTCCCGCAAGAGGCATATGATCAAAGGGACGCAGAGAAAGACACAGACCGAGGCTGATGGCAATATAGCAAATGGTAGTTAGCGGGCAACCTAGTTTATTGTTTCGTTCCCTCTGACGGAGAACGAATTGGAAGTCTTGGAATGATGTATGCAATGTCTGATATTGGGGTAGAAAATGAAGATCGTGGGGATTGTGTGGGGAAGAGAGGAAAAGGTAATTCGTGGATTGTTGTTGTTGCTGCTGCTGCTGCTGCTGCTTGAGGTTTGGCATGTGAAGATCAAGATGCTGCTGACTCATGCACGACACGTGATGGATTAGCGAAACCTTCGTTTACCTTTTCATTCTCCATTTCCATTCATCCACATCAATATCATCAATATCATCGATATCATCAATAGCGTCAACATCCATATCTTCAATACCATCAACATCAACATCAAACTCTTGAGTCAAACTCTTGATGAATGAATGCATCTTCAATCTTCCACGGTACTTCATACATCCGATCCCATAACATTGATCCTACGCCATTCTGCTTTCGTCGAAGGATTTCCACCGCTTTATAGCTCAAACGCAGCACTTCTATCCTTCAGTGTTGGATCAGTGAATCTCGTTGTAGATGTCTGCTGCCAGTGCATCAACCCCGAGGTGTGAGGCTTTTGAGGCCATCGTGATCCTCTATTGGGGTGCTGAATGTGATTCCATGACATGAAGGATGAGGTGCTTACCAGATCAATAAATACTGTGTTGATGATCAGCATCAAAGACTTCCAGTCTGGGGCAATGATTCAAAGAGAAACGAGATCTTGAGGAATCTTCATTCTTTGTCTTTTACAACTTGAGTCAGCATTTGTATCAAGAAGCGCTTCTGATGTGCATTTTTCTTTCGAGTCAATCATGAATGACACAATATCCTCGTTTGGCGACACTAGAATGTGCATGTTTCCTATAAGATCAACCTATTAAAGGTCTCACTCAATATTGGCGTTTGGAAGGTTCCTTGCATGCTTCATGAAGTTGAGATAGATAAAGGACTTCGAAAATGCTTCTCAACTCACGTTGAGAACTTTCTAGAGTTTTTTGTGGGTTAAACCTAACATTTCATTCAAGAGTCATCAGAAATAGCAAGTGTTTTGTTACAGTGGTTCTTACCCCATTTCGCTTAGTATCATTAGATATAAAAGGGGCATAAACCACTTAGGTCCTTCATAATAATGCATCCCATTTTTCTTTTTTAAAAGAATCGTATTTCTTCATCCTTAAATATTGGGTAGTTACCACGTATCTGTTAAGCAATCTGCTACACGGTCTTTGGTCTGCGCAGTGCACGATGTCCTCAGCCACTTCTGAAGGTCTCGACCCAGCTGGGAAAGTAACCATTCAAGTGGGCAATGAATCATTCACCACAACGGTCTGGACACTTACCTCGAAGTCAGCCTTTTTTAGAGCTCAATTATCACCAGAGTGGACCAAACCTAATGTCCCATATTTCGTTGATGCCGATCCTATTCTCTTCGCCCACATCTTACAATATTTGAGACGCGAGAGCTTCCCTATCTTCTACGACGAGATCAAGGGCCATGATTATGCGAAGTATATCGCTCTTCAACGAGAGGCAGATTACTTCGGCTTAACAAACCTGGCGAATTGGTTGGAAGAGAAGAAATACCTCGAGGCGGTGAAGGTTTCATATTCAATTGAGGAATTTGAGGGCTCTGCGGAAGGTATCGCGATGTTGGAGAATAACCTCACAAATGTGAAGCTTGAGCTGTGGCCTAAATGGTCGACAAAAAGATTGTACATTTGTCCTAGGGGCATATTGAGTCATAAGGGACTCCCGACCTCTTGTGGCAGGAAATGTTTGGGGGCGAGACGCGAACTCGGGGTACAATGGGAAGAGAAGAATATTTTGGGTGGAGCCATATTGAAGCAGAAGACTATCATCGATGAAGATCTGTGCTTGGATAGACCTTCTTAGGGAGATGGATGCTCTTTAGTCGGAGAGGGTTGAAAAATTCTCCACTTCAAGAACAGTGTATGATAGCCCGCTTTTCAAGTTTCCCGAATTCAATGCTTTCATAGGAAAATGGCTTCTATCAGCCCTTAGACGCTTTTGTTTAGACTTTACCTCCTACAACAATAACCTTTCCTTGGGCTTTGTACTAATACCTACGTCTCTTGTGAAATTTAGCACTCTACAGCCGCCACCATGTCGTAGTACAAAATTACTTCTAGCTTTTCTATATTTCATAGTTATCATCTGTCATTCCCCCCTGGCCTTGATTATATTCCATTTTATTATAGCTGGGGTTTTACGATATGCAACAAAACTTTATGAGAATGTAGTGAGTTATCATCCAATGTTTATGATGGCTCAAATGCTCACTATAGTCTGGGAAATGGTTGATTTTCATCGCAACAAGGAAGGAAGGTTATAGAGTCGTATCCAACAGCTGGATTAGGATCAAAAACATATATGGAATTCAAGATTAAATTACAGTCCAATCTGCAACGATTGTAATCCGTAGACTATAACTGGATCTTTGAGTCGATGCTGCTTCCGTTGCAATAGGCCTGTAGCATACGAAGAACCACAGGGGTTAAGGTCATCGGAGCATTAGCACGCAATGCAGCTTCGACACGTACAGGGCTTCCCTGTTCTCCCCAGAATGCAGTTTCATCTGGTGTGGTGTTTTGGTTCTGCCAAACCTGGCCTAGTCGCCAGGTTTCCTGGGGGATTCTCAACCGTTTGGGGCTTTGCATGGGAAGTCACATAGTCTTCATTGAGAGTTTGGAAACTTGGATTGACGCTATTGTCGTATTTTCCGGCGACCGATACCGAAGGAGATGGAAGGAGTAAACGACAAAAATGGCAATATCGTGATAAAAGGTTAGTATCACTGAAGGAAGAGTTAATAAATTTTACTTACAGTAGGAATCAAAACGAACATCGTATTATAGTTATTACTCGTATTAGTTATCCAAAATGAAACGAAAGAATACCCATGACGCCTATCGGATGCGATTGTAAATATACCCTAAAATTGATCTAACCACTCCGCACGATACTCCGAACGATACCCCAGATCTATCCCTTGAATTTCCGCTAACCTCTTCATAATTACTTTTGACATCAAGGTTATATATAACCTCATTCCAGCCTCGGAAGATACTGCAGGAAAAATCGAAATTTCATCAACAAATCCGTTCAGATCACCACGGTGAAGTATCACTCGTTTGATCAGCTCTCCTGAATCCCAAGACCAACGGAAATTGCCAAGTGTTGAAGAAAAAGGCTGCTAACTTATGCGCAAGTCATGCCACAGGGTATTCCAGGAGATTCCGGAGCGCTAAGCGAATGCCGAAATGCTAGGAGCCGAGTACCAAGCTTACGTCCCGTGCTTCCGACTGTATTATCTATATATTGCCGAAGGATATAAGGAGGGTTCTTTGATTCAGGCAACGTACTATGGCCAATTCTTGGGAACTTCTGCAGCAACGGGGACTGGGGTAGGCAGAACATCACTCTCGAAAGCGCATCAATTTCGACCACCATTCTCGCGTAGACAGTTGGGCTAGAAAGAAGGTACATACGCCATTGTTGCGCCCATAGTTGTTTCGGTGGTATCGGTACCTGTAATGCGGCTGTGAACCAAACCATACTCGACCTGGACATATTCTTGGGTGAATAATTGGCCTTGAGCGTCCTGAGCCTTGTGGGGTGCAACAATTATATCATCAACTTGGAATTCATTCTTCAACGTTTGGGACATAGAGCAAAGTCTGACGATTAGACGACGGAAGCGAGCGTGGTGAGAACGCGGCTGCATGTTGAAGACTAACACTCCAGGTGCAAGGCATCAATCACGTACCATTTTGTCTCAACAACTTAACGGTAGTAGATTTGTGGTAGGTGGAGGGCCGAAAGAATCAACCGCACAGTTAGAGAGATGCGGATAATGTTGGCTTCTATTGTATGAGTACTAGGAAATGTTATCATCTAAGTGTGCCAAAGTCTGATAACCAATCACCAAAAATGGCCATCAAATTCTTTGAGAGGATAAAAAAATCGATAATTTACAATCTAATAAAAAAATGATGCAAGAAGAGCCGCAAGAAAGCCATCAGCCAAGCTAAGCCCGGTCAAGTAGAATCTGAATCTGGAGACTGGTCGGCCACTTACGTAGTTGCGTTTATAGCATCCATTCTAACTGCTTTCGGAGGCACAGTGATAAATTAAGTGGAATAATACGCAACGGAATCTATATTATAGAATTCGAGTTCTCAGGAGCTGAATATACCTACTCATGTACTTTCGGTATTGTGACAAGGTCACATGACATATCCATCACATGACCTCGCCTAGAGTAGAGTATATACGCTCTACTCTCCCTCTATCATAGTTAGCTGCGTATTATGAACTGTTTCCACTCTTCTTGGCTGTTGTTGGTATTGTCTGTTATCGATCTCCCTCCTCCCCTAATATACCTCTGGATTAGCACTAGCTCGACGGCCTAGCGCATTCCCACTACAGAAATTCATTGATCTTTTTTCCTGACCCTACTTGTACCTTCTTCTCAGTATGGACCCTCATCAATATGAATTTAGGCACCTCTCTTATCAGGAATTTGAAACCGTTACCCTCACGTCAACCTTATGCTAGCGCAAGTTATATCTCCGATTCTTCTGAAAGCACCACTAATATCTGACATCTCACTCACATAATGCGATCTCAATCCGCCGCGGCGAACTTATCCAAATCTACGTCAGAATATTCATTAGTAGATGTACTCTGTATAGACTCACATGATGACTATCTCATATGGCATCTTGTCATGTGTAGAGTATGTCATAGTGGCTACTAGCGTATCAGTCGAACATATAGAATTTCAAACTTGGCTAATTTTGGTATAATGTTAATGGTCTTGGAAACTCGTCTCGTGAGTTCGTACACCCACTGGTGGCCTTGAGCTCCACTTGCTAATAATCTTAGATACGCATATACTTACTTATATGGTCGCCAAACTAACCATGCAAACGCTCAGCAAAATATTCTTGGTATGAACCCGTGAACTGATGAAATCTCACAGTAAGCTTCGCGGAGTTAGCCGCATCAATCTGCTTCGCCCTAATCCCTAAGCGTAGTTGTTAGTTAGACGATTTGTTGATTGCTTCTTTCGAAATGCATGGGGTTGAAGATATAAGAGCCCTACCACTGCCCAATGCCAACGCTAAAAGGTAGAAATGATATATATTAAATTTCTTCGATAGAGATGTAGAATCCACTATTAGAAACATTCTACATGTTTGCCCCCTTCCTCTTATAGTTTATTGATTGAGTATATAGCCTTGACTTTTCTAATATTTTATAAATAGCTCTTACATAATATATTCAATTTAAGACTGAAAGCTTTTCGAACTAGAATAACTTTGTAAGAGGCTAGCGATCGTAAATACTAAATGTAGGTTCAGATTAAACTACAAATGAATTTGGTAAAAACATTCAAGGAAACTACTAATATCTGCCTTGCACCAACTTCTACAGCCATCATATTCATTCCAACCTCATGCCAGGGACTATGCTGAGTCAGCATCTTGTATATATGCTAGATATGAGCCTACATGATACCTAGAATATAACAGTTAATTCTTATGCTCTATATGTCACTTTGTTATTCCATGCCATCGAAGTTCCACTAAGCTCCTAGCTTACTCTAAACCTAACATCCTTGATTTTTCTCCCCCTAGTGGGTCGATTTTTATGATGAATTTCCTGATTTCAAACGGTTTATAGCTTGCAGAATGTCTCTAGTGTCAAAACACTCAGCAAATAAGATGTCATGATGATGTATAGTTCTCCATGGCAACAAATAGAAACCGCAATGAACCCCGATCGTGACTCCTGCCAGCAAAATCGGGAGATTTTGTAAGAACTACCGTTAATCCTGGTGTCACGATACTAACGTATTTGATGTTGAAAATGTGATGTGATTGATGAGAATCCCAGCTAGCTACCAAGATCATATATGCATATTGAACTACTGTACTAGGGCCGTACCCATATGGTCATACTCGTATGGCACTACCCGTAGTATATGGCATTAGTACCGTAGCAAATGCTGCTCATAAAATCGTTGGCGCCGTCGTCAATCTAGCTTTAAAAAGAACAGAAAGACGGAGATACTGAGACATCTGCGTCCTCTTGAAATCAGAATAGGGTTCGAGCCCTTGTCAGTGGCGTTCAGTGAGGTGAGGCATGAACTATAGCATATTGTTCATCCACAAATATATCCATAAAATCCATCCATCCCCTTGATTAACGAAAGCTTATGTAGCGCCTGAAGTGAGGTTCGAACTAAAGCATGTCATCCATTTTTGACAGGAGATACCGCTTTAACCTTGGACGTCAACAGTGTGAAGTATATCTATAATTATGTCGAAGGAGTGATGGTAAAAGGAGAAACAAGTCTTATAATACCATTACGGAGAAATAACTACGAGCGATACATCATTAAATGACATCATCTAATCATTAATACTCTAAAATTTACAAGACTTCAATCATTTATATATCTTTGTCAATATAAATACCATTTCTTCAAACAACATTTTCAGGTACTTCATTCTATTCATCCTACTAATACTTTCAAAATGTCAAACTTTAATTTGATCATAGCAAACAACCGACTATCTCTCCTTTATCTGCTTGCTGCGGCCACATTTGGGCTCTTCCTCAAACTCTATCACAAAGCTACCAGCCGACAAAAGGGCCAACCTAGAGATACATATGCATTTGATAAGACCACTGCCTATGTGCCTCATCCCGTTCAAAGCTCTCTTCAAGACTTAATCGAGATCGATGGGGCTGGCACATGGCCTCCTACAACTGTGTACGGAGATGCCTGGCCAGAAGTCCTTCGTCCATTTCACAACATCTATCAAGCAATGGCACCTACTCTGTCAACCGCAGAACATAGCTGCGATGATGTAAAAAACTTTCAACGATGCTTGGACTTCCGTTTACAGATGAGGGCACTTTACAACGATCAAGTCAACATGGAGGAGGTAAAGGCCCTCTTGGACGCAGCAGAACATGATGGGAGCATTCTATCCTGTGCAGCTTGGAATGGTTTCTACGCTTGCATTGCTATATCTCGGCACTCCTTCCGGTAAGTGCATTTGATTCTCAGTTGCACAGCAATGAATTTCTCTCTAACATAAGAAGATGGGGAACAATCCCTGTGGTTAAACTCGCCCAAAAAGAAAGAGTTATCGAATTCCCTGCCTGTCTTGACCTCGCCTGGCTATACCTCAAGAGACGATATGGAGTAACATCTCAGGGCGGCAACGCTACAAGTAACTACCTCTGTAACTTTAACGAAAGAGATCAAATTGTCTATCCTATCAACCCCGGTATGGACGAGCTCATCCAATCTGCGGAATACCACTTTAGTCATGTTTTCAAACGCATCGAGAAGGAAACTCTCCCAATCTACCACTTGGTCACCAAAGCCATTCAACAATATTCCAATGGCGACCGCGCTGGCAGCTTACAATCACTTAAGGAAATCAACAAGAAATTGCGCATACCTTTGAAAGTATACTACGAAACCATACACGAATCCAAGATCTCGCAAAAAGTCTGGCTACACTACGCACAAGGATTTCAAGGCTGGGCTGCCGGTGAAATCGACCCAGTTACTGGGGAATACACTGAATACGACGGTCTTTCCGGAAGCCAGTCATTGTTGATGCAGATTATGGATGATTTCCTAGGATTCGATAGTTTCTTGGATGAGGAGAGCACCCAACGATACATTCCAAAGTTGCAACGCAAATTCCGCGAGACAATTGCGGAGCATAACTTTCGCGACGAGGCCAAGAAGAACGGAGATGATGATATCGAGAATGAAATGAACAACATCGTTAAGCAAATGAGAGTTTTCAGAACCGCCCACAAAGTCAGAATAAGACCGTACTTTAGCGTGCCAGCTCCAGAGCGCATGGTCATGGCAGCTGGAACTTCTGTTCTAGAAAACGATGTTCGTGATAAAGCGTCAGCTCTTGCACTTTTGGATAAGATATTGAACGATAGACTATTGGCGACGAAATAGATGAGAACAAACTCGAGTAGAATGATTCGATTGTTCATTCAAGTATATCCGCGTCCCAGAGCAGACAAATTTCATCAAGCTCCAAGCAAGCATGTTTAGCTTACCACTCGCTTTTGCTTGTTATTTGCTCGTTTGTTATTTGCTCTTCGGATATATGTTGGGGTAGGAATACCTTGGGAGTATGTAGGAGTATATATGGAATCGATGAAATGATAATCGAGCTGAACCTCGAACAATAATTCATTATATGGCTGTGCTCGACGGTTCGCGGTGATGCTATTATCGATGTACTCGTAAATGCAACGTGAACCATGGAAAAAGGAGGTTGATAAAAAGTTACGCCACATTCAAGTGGCGCATGTCTGGAATCAGTAAGGCTCTTGTGGCTTCTCGCCAAATTGGCTTCATACAGTCTAGCCCTCGGATCTTACGTAATCCATCGATGCCAATCAAAATCCCATATCTTCATTAAATTAACGACACAATATATTCTTGCTCTGCACTCTCACATTTTGAACTTCGCCGACGGGTTTTGGGGATACAAATCCAAGTCCTGGCTTGTTTATCGGGCTTCGTCTCTCGTAGTTCCAGAGACGACTTGCTTAACGCAGCTTGTTCTTACTAGAGGGTAGTATCAGATCGCTTCTCGTTGGACAGTTTACCTTCTCAATGTCATTGAATTATCTTCTTCTCACAACTATGTGACCTCTACTCTCCACCAGTTCTTTGAATTTCAAAAATGCTTATATTTACTCATTCCCTCGTCGCTAAACATGGAACTAGCTACTTTCCAGGCAGCCAAAGTATCAGGACTTGGAACAAAATATCAACATAAATCACAGTCTTTTGAGAGGCATTTATATCTGGACGAGAGTCGGAAGTCTACACTTCATTCTAGCCTACAACCTCTCTACTATATCTCAAACCCTCCGCCACCTCCATCGCCGCCATCACATAGAAACCCATAAATCTCATCGACTTGCTCTGGAAAATAAAATCATAACCAAATTCTTTCACCAGAACCATCATCGCCCTTCAAAAACTGCACCTTCAATCGTTCGATGATTTCCAAAGACACTATTGCCTTTAATTGGCAGGCACTGATCATTATCAACTCGGGTTAGCCAAAAGATCATAGGATTGGATACAGGTCACAAACCTACAAGAGAGATGAGAGTCTAGTTGT
Organism: Monilinia aucupariae; assembly: GCA_002162555.1. NCBI lineage: Eukaryota > Fungi > Ascomycota > Leotiomycetes > Helotiales > Sclerotiniaceae > Monilinia > Monilinia aucupariae. Next base: position 838,514 of record NGKF01000021.1, on the reverse strand, counting down.
TCGAGTAGACGATAGCCGTGTCAGCATCTTTGGCTACAGCACGCTTTTGAGCGGAGTACACTATTGCTGTGTCGGCATCCTTTGCTCGCTTATTGTTTGAATAAACAATCGCAGTATCGGCATCTTTGGCTACAGCACGCTTTTGAGCAGAGTACACAATTGCTGCGTCGGCATCCTTTGCTCGCTTATTGTTTGAATAAACAATCGCAGTATCGGCATCTTTGGCTACATCACGCTTTTGAGCGGAGTACACGATTGCTGTATCGGCATCTTTGGCAGGGAAGGCAATTGGAGATGCTGTGGCCAAGACGGCGAGAAGTGGGAGGACGATGGTTGAATAATGCATATTGAGTGATTGTTTTGTTGAGATGGCTTCAGGGTTGCGATGCTTAGGCTACAAGCTTGCTGTTGAGATTCGTGGGACTTGTGGGAAGTGAAGCGAAGTGAAATGAACTAGAGAGGCTGATGTTGTTTTTCTTGTTGTTCACAAAGAGACGGATGAAGGGGTGTTCTCTCTGCTCTTATATATTCATCATCTAAGCTGGCAGAAGATCGATATCATCGCTTTTAATCAACATCGTTGGTCTTCTGCAAAATTGGCAGACCAATTACATTGGGGCCGCTGGTTTCCCTCACTTGAGGAATTCTGTGGAGATGGAATATCCTCAGCCATCTATACGAGGCTTAGGCACAGGGCATGAGACGCGACCCTCGCATTAAAATTTCGCCTAATATCACAGAGCAACAACGATATCTGAAAGCATGCTAAATTAAAGCTTGGCACCTACTCTCTGAACCATTTCAAATGCCAGGCCTTACATCAACTGTACCTCTTGGAATACATAGAACATTGGCTGGCCCAAGTACTGGAGAAATTTTCACCAGAAATGATTTGCGCATTTCTTGAGATGCATCTTGGTGGTGATACCAAACTTCCGAATTTCCGTTCTCCAGCTCTTCGTATTCTGACCAATTCTTCAATCGCTCAAAGATTTTACCCCTGGCACTTCTTGAAGCCGTCTCTCGAGAATTCTATAGTTTCTTTGGGGAGACCTCTCAGAAAGCACGTCATAAGGCCAAGGCAGCTGGCTGGCCAGGCTCACCAAAGTCTTTCTCCATGGTGCAGAAGGGAGATTCAGCCAATCTTTTGCCCTCTTGGTGCTCAGATATCTTCTGCGATGTCTCAAGTTCAACCTTTGCAACACGGCCAGAAAACGGCAGATTGGACTGCATACTCCTCAACACACCCGCCTACCACAATATTAGACAACTGTGGGGAGATTATACTGTCTTCAGTAAGTATAGACGATAAATGCTGCCGAGTAGAAGCGCCTTTGGCGTTTTATCCGCATAGATTGATCGAATGCAACGCTCCTCCTTCAACGTACTACCAATATGTCCACATTTTGTTACACGTAATTATGAGAAAGAATAAGTGCTCCTGCATACATGTCGCACTTTGGATAATTCGCAATATCCAAGTCCTCCACTCGGTTGGCTTTGAGCTTCAAGAGGATGCACCGTTGCAAAGTTACCAGACCTGGCCACTTAAACCTCAAACCCCTCTACAAAGGTGGTTCAGTGGTCCGTTCGTACCTGTACAACCACTCAATATCTATCTCGAAAATCCAATGCCGCATGCCTCCTCATTTCCTGGTGCACCCGATCAAAGGGCGATAATCAGCCCCAATTGATGCAGACTCAAACGTTGGCTCCAAAAGGTATTTCTGGGACGTTGCTTTCGCGTTGTCTCGTGGTCACAGAGCTAGCCTAGCTATGTAACACACCTGAATATGGCGGTGAATGATGAGTACTCGGTCTGGCTGCAACAATGTCTATCTCGGACATCATTTTTTTAAAGAGATGAAAACGTGGTAAACATGCTGTGCTATGAACACATAGTCCAATCTGTGTTGAGGCTGCATCAGGATGTTGTATCCTTCGGGGTTTAAGACATACTGTTAAGCATCATTGGACACTAACGTCTGCGGTGAATCTTAAAGAAGTCTCAGATTCAATGGCGATATCTTCTTCTGATGTCCAATTAAGGTTAAGACGCTAGGATGAAGAGTCTCTGGAAGTCCTGCCAAGATACTTGTCACCTCGTCAAGGCCTAGGCATTTTCATCTTTCAAAAAATGACAACGCTCATCCAACCACCACTGAAAGTTCGTGTGGTCGTTCTCGAAGGGAAAACGAAGAAACCGCATTAAGGCCAGTAGAAGTTATCAATGATAAATGCCGGCACTTTTCGGACCGTTGCGAGCGTAACACAATTGCCCAGGGCCAATCATCGTCAGCCATTACACAGCCTCATCCGCCTATTTCACTGAAGACTTTTCAGCCGTAGCTGATTCAATGCATACCGATAACGTGCAGATGTGGAGGTTCAATCGTGACTTCAATGTCGTGTGGTCAATTGAGAATCATCTGATTTCTTGTAATCGGGATGAAAGGATCCGAGAAAAAGAGGCGTAGTTTATCATTTTTCACAAACCCAATGTATCGTATCATGATTGAGCTGGATTTTTGTGGTAGTTTATCATCGAGGCTCTCGTGGTAAAGTTGAATGCCCCTTCCTCGACCATACTATTCTCTGTCTGCTACAGATATTCCACCATCGATCGTTCCCCCCCCATACAAACTCAACACTTTTTCAATCATGCCTTTCTTCTCGCAGCAATCTTGGGCTTCTAAAAGCTTTGAGAAATACCAATTAGTTCCGAATCCATCAGAAGAGAAGCCATCTGATTCTGACGAGCCAGTATCTTCAGATGCTACCCTCCTGGAGAAAGAAACCCGAGACATAAGACGCCGAGATTCATACTATAGTCGCTATTCTCGAGTCTTTCAGTTGAATGGTCTGGTTTTCATGTTCTATATCGCAACCATTTTCCTCATAGTCAAACATTTTCGAGCAAAGGCACTCCAAGGACCCAACCTACTTCATTGTAAGTGAAAACTTACATTTGACATTCGGAGGGAAAGAAAAATTCCACTGACATCAACATAGCCCCTGCTTATAGCGCAATAACATGGCAAGAACAAGTTTACACCGAAACCGACACACATCATGGCCCATTTTCTGGGTATCCTAGACCCGACATCGATGAAAACTGGCATGAGCTCCTCAGTGGTTCGTAGCAGCTTGAGCCTCTCATTTTGCATTCAACTCGCATGCATACTAACAGACTCTTCTGAAGCTTATAATATCGAGCTGGAACCTGAAATAATGCAACGTTTCGGTCGCGAAGATAGAGGCGTGAAGGTTCCTGGCAGTGACACATACATCGGAACTCTCAACGTGTTCCATGAGCTCCACTGCATTGTAAGCCAGATCATAGCCCGAGTAGATTATACAGACGAATTGACGAAGCTCTAGAAACGTCTGTATTCTTATAGCTACCCCGAAGTATACTGGGCAGATCTTAGCGAGGAACAACGGGAAGTGAATCGTATGCACAATGGTATTGTCAACCCACAGACATTCTGAAGGAAATCCACTAACAGGAATACTGTAGAACACTGTCTTGACTTTCTTCGTCAAGCAGCAATGTGTCACGGAGACATTGGAATAGTGACATATGAATGGTCGGAAGATAGTTTGATGCCATTGACTAACCAAACTACACATCAATGTATTGATTGGAAACGATTAGATGACTGGAGTAGAGAGAGAAGTGTTGATATGATGAAGCCCGGTTGGCTCGTTCATCCAACGAAAGGTATTTCCAGAATGCTCGAGAAAGGTGGATAATTGATTTTTGACATGATTGTAGGTCCTGCGTATCCAGATGGAGAAGGGAGTCGTCTCGGTGTATTCAAAGGAGCTGATGAGGGGTTGGGCCATGGTCATAGTCATGGCCATTGAAATGGCAATGATTGTATGAGCTGAAGATTTTGAATGCAGTGTTCAACTATTGTCGGCACTCGAGTAGACAGAATTCAAACACTGGCGTTTTGGGATATGCTTCGTTACAATATGTACTTATATTGAATCCCTCCAAAGGATGAGAAATAAGCAGTTCCCCGATTAAGTGAAGGAGATCTCAAAGTCCAGAGCTTGACTTGTTAATATGTTTCTTCCTATCTTACAAGAGAAGAAATAGGCGAATGATGAAACAGACAACCAATTCAACAATTGATAACCTAATATAAGAAATATATAACGAATATTGAGATATGCAACAAATTTCGTAGAGTGTTGTGCTATTCACCAAGGGCAATGACGAAAAGGGAAACACCCGAGTCCGCCCTGAACAAGTCACTTCTAAACCTGAATCAATACTAAGAAACCTCACCTGAACCTTCTCTGCCCCTCTATATCCTACAGCTCCAACGCCAACCCATCCATCGTACTCCTCTGGCGCGCTCTCGCGCCCCTTTTCAGCACCATCGCCACATACCCCTTCCTTTTCCGCGCTGTAACTTCGTCTCGTCAACCCTAACTTCCACTGCTATAACTTTTCTCCAAGGACCCTACATAATCTTCCAATCCAATATTCACACCTTTGATCGCCCGTTCCCATCTTAACTTGAAGATAGCAAGTAGCCTCCTCTCGTATCTCCTCGGGTAGAGACCGAGTCGTGCGTGCGGTGAACTTCTATGTAAGGTGTGATGAACATAGAACTAATCGCATCAGCGAGCGATTGCAAATCACGAAACGTGACTTCGTAAGGCGAGGATGCTTCGTGAAGGTGTGCACGGGGTTTAGCATCAGGGTCGTGGTCTGGGAGTTTTCCCGGGATGCGTATGGAGATTAGTCGTGAAATAAACGGTTGCGGGAGGCGTATGGATGGCGGCATCGAGGGATTGGGTGGGTGAGTGATTGGGTGGGTGAGTGATTGGGTGGGTGAGTGATTGGGTGGGTGAGTGATTGAGTTGGCTCTGCGCATGTGCTGCTTGGAGAGAGCTTGGTGTTTTGGTGGATGCTGGGGTGACTTCTTCGAATGCTGTCGCTTGTGAGGTACCTCCTGGTGTCACGGCCATAACTATATTGCCACGTTTAGCTGGGCGGTGCACTTGAAAGATACTTTGGACGTCAATTTCGAGCGGTAAGCCGAGCGATTCACGATTGGGAATTCGGGGAAAGGTAATTGCATGTGTGTATGTATAAAGATAATGGTAGGGTAATTCTCCCTTTCCTGCCTTTCGTGTCCACGGAATAGGAGCTGTCGACGATAGGGGGAACGTCGCATGGAATTATGACTTCTTGCGTGAAGCAAACGTATCACTCTTTATGCTGAGCGAGGAGAGTCGAGTCATATTGATACAGATTAGACAGTATGGGTCCTAACATGCAGAGCATGGCGATCACCTTCTTTCTTCCTACAAATTGACGACCTGGCACTAGGTTGTAGAAAGCCATGATTCCAGAAGCCAATCCACCACTCGATCTGATGGGGATGGAAATGCTCTTCCCTTGGAGCATGTCAGTCAAAAAGGGGCAATAATCTCATTTCAAGTTGGGCACTGAAATGAGCAATCAAATTGTGAATAAGAAACAATCATCCTTCACACATTGATGGTGCTTGACAGCACTATGTGCATTGTATTTTGAAGTCGGGTATATACTTATGCGCGACAGATATTGACACATCCTGATCCTACACGACCTCCACATCTAGAACAACGGCTGTCTCTCCTTGGGTGGCTCTTCCGCCATAAAACCCTCCTGCAGAATTTCAGATTCCTCGCCCACAACAACCTCGGAGTCCTTCGCTATAGCTGCATCATATTTTCTGACCTCCTCCATAATTTCCTCCTTTGTGATCCCAAAGCCATTCTCATCCAGATAGACCTCTTCCTTCGGCGGCAATCCCATCTTCTCCCTCTGCACTCTAAATCTCTCTTTCACAGCATCCGTCTGCATGATCCTCCATCTCAGTTTCCAGCCTCCCATTCCCAACTCCTTTAACCTCTGCTTCTTCTCCCCCAGTAAGTACTCATCCAGTCCGCCCTCTTTATCGATTGTCCTCAACACTTTTGTAGTGACTCTCAACTTAATCTGCCTCCCTAGACTCGCGCTGTACAGACGCTTCTTTTGCACGTTCGGTCGCCAATGTCGCCTGGTCTTGATTTCATTCTTCTCCGAGACCATGTTTCCATAACGGATCTTTTGCACGCCGTAGAGACCAAAATTGGACTGTTTGTAGAATTGTGAGGGCCCGTAAGGATATGGTGGGACACCGGCATGCTCGGCTGCTAATCGTTGTTTTGTGGATTTTGCGAGGATTCGAGCTGTGGAGGTGAAGGTTCGAGTGAAGGAGAGGGAGAGGGAGGGGTGGATTGGTGGGAGGAGAGGCATGGTGGATGAGGTGACGTAGAACGTCGAATATGGTCGTGTATGGGATCGATCCTGAGCTCGTATTGAGAGGGAACCTTATGGTTTAACACTGTGACTAGCAGTTCATTGACACTTGGATTCGCGGTAGAATTGGTTCTTCAAGACGAATATCAAAATAGCTTCATCGTTATCGCCATATTTTTTAGTTCTGGGTTCAGGTTAGATAAGTTTAAGTGTGCCTGAGGCCACAATAAGGCTAAGATTGGTGCAGATGCTCATGCTCATGCTCATGCTGTACTCGAGCAATATAAATTGACTCGAATCCAAACCAGCCATGGCCATGTCACATCAATATTGTGTTCCTGATTCCATTCCCATCAATGATAGCATTCAATCTCCGGCTATTTGCTACATTTGCTTTGCTTCGTCTCATTAAAGATATTACTATTCCATCCATTATATGCCAAGTGGTGATCACAATCTAGCCAACTCATACTATCTGATATTGAGTTCTGCTCACTTAGTAGGCGTATCAAAAACTCATGTCCGTCAGCACATGAATAGTGAGGGCTCCCGTTCACCACATCCTTTGCTCCCTTTCAAATTTCAGTTCTTATTCAATGTTCATCCCGAAACAGTCACACAACTTTGTAGCAGTCGATTTCCTTTTGCCCTCGTTCACTCTCCAAACGGGAGGAATCCCACGACGAGAGCCCAAGAGCTCGAATGGTGGCTTCAAGATCAATCGCAAAATCCGCCATCTTACGAGACCGCTTCTCCGTGGATGGCGAATGCTGCCTGTACTATGGGGACTTTGAAATTAGAGTCCTCGCTGCGCTTATATTCCTGCAGGACCTCACGTGTCCGCTCAACTATCGTCTCGAACGAATTCTCCCGCAGTGAACTTGGCAGCCCTTGTTCACTATTGATGATCCTGTCAGCCTTCATGTATCTCGATTTGTGTTTCGAATATCTGGAATCGAATCCGAGAACATAGGTGAAAGTTTCCAGTGATGGTAAAACTCGCGCTATAGCATTTCCCATCGAATTTGGAAAGATTCGAGGACGTCGCCCATCATGGGTCGCCTTGATTTCTGTGAATCCACCAATCGCGATATTGCGAACGTCTCTCATGATGCTGCTCTCCACGCCATCTCTGATCTGGGCGAAAAGCACTCCAACGTGATGAACCCACCCTCCCTCCATGAAGACTATATCAATCCTCGGGTCGAAGACCACAATCCCCATTCTCGAATAACGGGCCATGTTTTTCTTGTGGAACTCCAGATATGTTCTCCGCGCATCGCAATTCACGAAATACAAAACGTGCGGCATGAATTTTCGGGGTCGCCCATATCGTAGGTTTTCGATTGGAACGATATGTCCGTCTTGGACTTCGAGTGCGAAATACCATATTTGGAGCTGTATCTCGGTAGGGAGAAGGGGAAATTGTGGAAAGCTTGACATGATGGGTTTGATCGAGCAGGATTTATAGTAATGAAGAAGAATCCCACGCCCGTTTCCGCACGCAAAGTTCTTATGAGGGTTGAAATGAAAGTTGAGAGAGTTGTGGTTTGAGAGACCTGGTAGACAGGTTATGTTCCCTGTTTTAAGTGAGGGGTCGAGATCAGCCGGCCAATGGGTTAAATATGCATCAGCCGCAGCCAGTCAAATCTGTGATGTTTATAGTCTTCGATAGTTAAATACTACATGCGATAAATTTCATCATTCAACTCATTTTAAACTGTATTACAAATACTCGAGTATAGTCTTAAAGAAGGCTTATTAAGAGAAGTTCATAAAGAAAAATTGAAATTCTACTAAATTACGAATCTCCAATGTTCCTTATTTTAACAAATTCTATTAATAGTTCAACATCATGTCACATTATTACTTTCTTAGGTGTGACAAGATTCAGTTGAAGATGACCACATTCCTAGGTATTGGGCCAAGACCTGTCCATGCCGCGCGTGTGAAACAGCAATGATTTATGCCAGTTATTATTTCTGGTATTTCCTTACGATCAGTAGGGGTTGCCACCACGCAGAGCGCATTAGGCACTCGTGGAAGTTCGGGAAAAGTATTTCTGCTGTGTCGACAGGAAGGAGCCTGGTCGAGCAAGTCGGCGAATGGATATGGAGGAGAACCTGCTTGCGTTGAGAGTATGAGTAGAACAGAGGTATTCTACAGTATATCAGGATGAATCGCTTCCCTAGTAGTCGAGTAGAAGTACGCACATTGAATTCTTTGTAGTCGATTGGGATATCTCCGCACAATAGAGTACAGCAACAACGAAAGAATCGAACATCGAAGCATTGAGACAGGGAGGTAAACATGACAATAATCCTACGTCATCGTTCGTCCAGCCAGAGGCACGAATTTAATTACTTTTGGGGAGACAAGGCCTTTGAATTCGGTGATTGGTGTGGGTCTGGTGCTAACGATTTGATGCCACAGCAGCTCCGCATACAAATTGCCGGGTAAGTGTAGATTGTCTAAAAGATGCGCCAATTGACCAAACCCCCACCCATGACCAGCTGGGAAATCTACTTCGGCATACTGTCTCTGGCGAAATATGAAAGTAAAGAGCTTGGGTAAATAATCTTTGTGAAGACGCCAGAAGCCCATTCAAACTTGGTTGAGAGGGGTTACAAGCAGATTTTGTACATTTAAAAACAAACTTCCTAGTTCTTGGATAGCGTGTGCCAATATAAGTGGATGAAGCCAAGAGCTGCAACTGCTTATTGACGCACTCTCCTCTTGTTGTTGATGATGATGATGATGTTGATATTCAACGTCCAGGGAAGTATACCAGGCTCTGACCTCCTGAGAGATACTACGGATAAACTAAAATTGCAGAATTTTATATATAAAAATTACTTTTTATACATCTGTAATATATCATTCAGGTATACGAGTATACTAATCATATGATTTGTTCTGGCCGAAACTTAGAATCCACTCTATACTCGTAATAGATTTTATACAACCTTCGTATAATCTACATCCCTCCCTCCTTCGATTGAAAGAGTATATCTGTAGGTCCACACTCGCTCTACAGATGGATCTGGTAAGTGGGAGCCCGCCTCTAGGGAAGCGAACCAGTTCTTGCTCCAAGGAGCTATCACTATCCTCTTATCAATCGAGCAACAAGGAGCTGTCCCCGCGCTTCATATCGCGGAGAAATAACCTGTAAAGGGAACAGCTGTTGTTGTTTTTAACTTTTTGATATGAAACATCGATAGTGTGATATTGAGCATGACATCTTCATCTACATTAACGTTGAGGTCGTAAATGGGATGCAAGAAACGAAACTGAGTGATGATAAAAGGGCAATTCGAGCATAGAGAATCCATAACTGTTCAATGAAAAGATCATGTTAAGTGCTTCCAGATCCAGAGATGAAATCAGAAAACCTTGCCAGAGTGACAGACGCATCTTGATGCCAACATGCAGCCTTGCAGCATGCCTACCTGGCACCCTCAGACAGACAGCTCAGCCTTTCAAGCGATTTAACAGGGCAAGTTCATAGTCAGCCCGTCATTTCCCTTCACATCCTCACCACTAAGTGAGAAATACAGGAGCAAAGGCGTAGAATCAAAATGAAGTTCAACGTTGAGCAGTGGATGGCGGATGGTGGATGGTGGATGGTGGATTGTCACATTTCTCTGTTGCTCGAGAACATTGCATTGGTCATGAAGGCCCGAGTGATATTCGTCGGCTGGATTTCGGCAGAAGCTCGGTAGAGCCATCACCGTCACTGAACAAGAGAGGTGAAAAGGGTACAACACGAAAACAAAGCTACATGCGCCAATGGATGAAACAGCTCAAATCTCGAATGGATATGTGCAAATAAGATGTACTGAGAATCAATGAATGGAGTTGCAGCTATAACCTCTATCTCACTCAAAGCTGGCAGCTGGACGCCATGCTTTCCGCCTTTACTGCTCGACCTATCGTTGAGCTCCGCCAACGAGACAAATCGAAGATCGAGTCTATACTTGCCTTTGGTAGGTTTGCAGCTCGAGCAAAGAACCTCAACTAATGTCACACAGGCGATCGGCTACTAGTGGGCCTGAATACGGGCAGTTTACGAATATACCAAGTCAACGAGACGCCGGGCGACATTGGTTTACTTCGAGAGGTTGAGAAGTTCTCTGCTCGAGCAATAGAGCAACTAGCACGAATAAAGGAGGCAAACGTTCTAATATCTCTATCGAATTACTATGTCTCGATACACGACCTACAGACGTACGCCCTGCAAGAACAGTTGACGAGGACAAAGAATGCTTCCACTTTCGCCGTTACATCAAATATTGTGAAGGATCCAGCCACAGGAATACCAGAGATCATATCTAGACTTGCAGTAGCTGTCAAACGAAGATTGTTGTTATGGTCGTGGCACCAATCCGAGCTATCGTCCGAGACGACGGAAATAACGCTCGCGGAATCCATTCGAACTTTGACGTGGGCATCTGCGACGAAAATAATTTGTGGGATGAACTCGGGATATGTCATTGTAGATGTCAATACCCAGGAGGTTGAAGATATCGTTGGGCCTGGAGCTATTGGAGGCGCAGCCAGCAACCAAGGCGGTAGATTTGGCGGAATGGGATCTGCAAGCATGGGCTATATGGGTCTTGGGGGATATATACCCAAACCACTCGCAACGAAGCTTGCAGACGGAGAAATACTTCTTGCAAAGGATATAAATTCTCTCTTCATAACTTCAGAAGGGAAGCCAATGGAAAAAAGGCAAATCCCTTGGCAGCCTGCACCAGACGCTATCGGATATTCATATCCATATATTATTACTCTCCAAGCGCCGTCTAAAGGAATGCTTGAGGTTAGAAATCCAGATACTCTATCGCTTTTGCAATCGATACCACTACCGAATGCAAGCCAATTGCATTTTCCACCTCCAAACATCAGCCTGGCGCACGCTGGAAAAGGCTTTCATGTTGCTAGTGAGCGATGTGTTTGGCGAATGGGTGCTACGGATTATGATTCGCAAATTGATGAACTCGTTGCAAAGGGACGGTATGATGAGTCACTTAGTATCCTTAACATGCTCGAGGATGCTCTACTGCATAATAAGACCGAACGAGTGCAACAAGTAGAAGCTCTCAAGTCGAAACTTTATTTTGATCAACAAATCGAGCAGGCTCAGTCTCTTTTCAACCAACGCAGATACCGTGCAGCGATTGATATATTCATTGCTATAGAAGCACCCCCGGAGCGTGTGATTAAGCTGTACCCAAAAGCTATAGCTGGTGATCTATCAATCATTGAGGACAAGAATGGGGATGTTGAAACAGATAATGAAACCAATGGCAGCACAAACAGTGATTCAGATTCTAAGGATTCTATAAAGCCAGCCGCTGTAAAGAATTTGATCAGGAAACATAAAAAAGCCAGTTCTGATACCTCGTCAGTCAGGTCTCTTACGAAGCCTGATAACCCAGATAATGACAACGTAAGTATCAAAGGAGCCCCAGTTGAAGATGGTCCACTCGAGGGCAAAGATCTTATCACAGCGGCTATAGAGCTAAACTCATTCCTTGTGAACGCGAGAACGAGGATGAAGAAGTTCCTCGACTCTGAGACTGGAAAGATTATTCCTCCAAAAGAAAATGGCCATAATGGAACACCTGAACCTACATTTGAGTCGCTCCTGATTGCTCCCGAATCTGAAGCTGAAGCCGAGAAAGACCGAGAACAAAAATTGTTGGAAACTGCGAAATTGGTAGATACTACTCTTTTCCGTTCTTACATGCTATCAATGCCTAGCTTGGCGGGACCGCTATTTCGATTGCCGAATTTTTGCGACCCAGATGTGGTCAACGAGAAGTTGTTGGAGACTGGGAGATATAATGATCTCGTCGATTTCTTCCACGGCAAAAAGTTGCATCGCCCTGCTCTGGAGCTTCTCAAGAAGTTTGGTATGGGAGAAGAGGAAAATGAAGAAGCCCCAACACTATATGGGCCGCAAAGGACCATTGGATATCTACAACACTTACCTCCTGAGATGATTGATCTGATTCTTGAGTTCGCCGAATGGCCTTTACGAGCTGATCCTCACCTCGGTATGGAAATATTCCTAGCTGATACAGAGAATGCAGAGACTTTACCGAGGGAGAGAGTCCTCAATTTTCTACGCAACATTGATATCAATCTCGAGATTAGGTATTTGGAACATCTCATCAATGAGCTTAATGATATGAATCCGGATTTCCATAATCGACTTGCTGGTGCATATATGCAAGAATTAAAGCAACGACAAGATAGAGATTCTAAGGAATGGAAAGATTTGATGGAGCGAATGGTATCATTCTTGCGGTCCAGTAAGATATATTCTTGTGGAAAAGCTTTTGGGTTGATAGACAGAGAAGGTAGGCGGCATTCTTCACAAGATGAGGGGCAGAATCATTAACATCCATCATAGATCCGCATTTTTACGAAGCCCAAGCTATTGTATTGAGTAACATAGGTTCACATAAACAGGCACTTGAGATATATGTTTTCAAGATCAAGGACTTTGCAAAGGCAGAGGAGTAAGTTTGGGCTTTACTTGTTGAGACTGTTCCTGCTAACATATTAAGATACTGCAACCGGGTCCACATGAACCAGGAAGCTTCAACTTCATCGCCAGCCCCAAACCAACGGGCATCCACATCCGAGCCGAATGACCCTCTACCTTCCATATATCACACCCTTCTTTCTCTCTATCTCAAGCCCTTGCCTCCATATCAACCCAACTGGCCACCCGCTTTACAGCTCCTATCAAAACACGGATCACGACTACCAGCATCCTCCACCCTTGACCTGATTCCCGAGGCACTTCCCGTGGCGGAACTGGAATCATATTTTCGAGGTCGTATCCGTGCCGCAAATTCGGTGGTCAGCGAATCTCGGGTTGTGGCCGGGTTGAGAAAGAGTGAAGTCGTGCGTGCACAAACCACCTTGTTGCTAGGAGACGGTTTACCGAATGGTCAAGGGGGGAGAAATAGGAGGGTTGTCGTGAGTGATGAGAGAGTATGTGGTGTTTGTCACAAGAGATTGGGGGGTAGTGTTATCGCCGTATTGCCGGATAGCTCTGTTGTACATTATGGGTGTTTGAGTCGAGCAAATGTGCCACGTCCTGCTTCATCGCGGGGTTCGTGGGGAGGACGATAATATCTAGTTCGTAATGAATGGTGGTGATGATAATTACATAGCGATGGAGTTTTTGGGGGCGATTGGAAACTGTAGCATCGAGCATTATGATCATGAAGAGAAGAAATATTTTTTAATCTTCCTCTTCCTCCACCTCCTCCCCATAATTATCTTCTTCCTTGGCTTCATCAACCAGCCCACCCTTGTTGACCTTTGATCCCGTCTCTCGCACTTTATCCTCCTCCATTCGTGCCGTCAACTCCTGATTGATCTTCTCTTGCATCTCGACCGTCGCCTTGCGTAACGCTCCTAGATATGCGGTTCGATCGCTCACGTTGTCTGATGTCGGCGTGGGCAATTTATGGATGTGCTCAAACTTTTCATTGCTGCGAGATGAATATGTTGCTGAGAGGACCTGGTATGAGTTCTCCATGGTGATGGTGGAGGCGGTCTCTGCATCTGCATTTGGTATCGGCATTGTGCTGTTTCTCTTCAAGTCGTTTATATGTTTACTCTGGGGGTTTCGCACAGCTTGAGAGTGAGAGGACCAGCACCTGTGCACCTTTTGATATCGTTGCTTGTATTGGCAGAATGCGATTGTGTGCGAACGAGATTGTCTTTGTGCGGGAAGAAGTAGCAGTGGTGTAGAGGCAAGGATGAATGAAGTCGAATGAATATTTTTAGCTAACCTTATGGTCCTGGCGGTTGGTTGGTCGGTCCCTTTTTTGATAATTTTTGGTACGGTACGTATGATCGTATCGGAGAACTAGGTTCAGAATCCCCCGCCATGCTTCCAACGAATATGTACGCCCAGACGACACGACAAGCCAGATTGATTCTAAGAGTTGACAGAACATGGGGATTGGTTACAAATAACTTATGTGCCAGGACATCATCTCCGACGACATACATCCATCTATCTGCGAGTATACCATACATACTACACTCATTACCATTGCGTTGCATCGACGACATACTGACATACTGACATACACTCACTCGCTCACTCGCTCGCTCACTCACCTGCACTTCAGCAGCCCAACATCAATCCAATGATACATGGTAGTAATCTTGCATCTCCCAGTCCTGTGCTGCATTCTCTTCTTGCGGAAATGTTCCCAGATACAGCGTCACTCGCTACAATCGACGACCCGCTGCTGTACCCTGAACGATACGGAAGACTAACGCAAATCATATAAAAGTCCCACTTCAAGTAAAATAACCATGTCACAGTCATCAGGGCCTCCTCTGCCAAGGGCACCAGGGAGCTTCTCTCCAATCGTGCAACCGGGCTCATCTACGCAAAGACCCCCACTGCGAAGAGTTGAGTCCTCTTCCTCTGAAGATTTACCTTTGCCTCCACCTCCCTCCATTTCCACCAAAGTTCGTCCACAATCGCAGAATGCGCCTGCCCCTCCAAGACCTTCTTTCTACACCCAATCGACCAAGAGCAACTCAAGCACTACCAGTCTACAAAACTTCTCGCGACCAACTCTTGCGCAAGTACGAGCTGATATCGGTGGTACACCCTTGAGGAATGCGTCTCCTCTCACTGCTGTGACTTCAAAAACATCCACCGCCGACTTCAAGGGTCACGGACGCAAACATTCACAGACACAGGGTTCCTTTGAGGCCTATTTGCCTACAGCTGCATCGTCCAATTTGGGAAACATGTCGAATCCCAACCCAGGACTTTCTGCCAGTCAAATAGCTGCTCAAGCTGCTATGCACCACCAACACCATGCGCGCCAAAGGTCCCAGACGGCACCCACCCCCCATTTGGATACCTCGTCGAGTAGCTCTGGAGGTCGTAGGCCTTCCAAAGGGCCTGCGTCACCACCGTTGTTGAGTTTGACGGAAGCGTCAGCTCCAAGGGATAATACGTTGGGGGGACAGGGGTATCACAATGGGTTGCTTGGGAGAGGATCAACGGCCGCTCAAGTGGCTGCGAATGTTGTGTTTCCAAAATCTCCTGGATCATCACCGGCATTGACACCTACGGAATACGACCAGCGCAGTCAAGCTCAAGCGCAAGCAAAAGCGCAAGCTCAATTGGCACAAGCTCAGGCACAAGCGCAAGCGCAAGCGGAAAAGCCTACCAAGACGGAGAAGTCCAAAGTCAAACTGTTTTCGAGGCCAGGAAAGATTGGTATAAGTAAGGATAGAGAAGTAAAGTCCGGGGCTCTTCCAAGTCCTAGTATGTTTGCACTTTCATCTTGAATATTCCAAAATACAATGCTAATCACTATCCAGGTGCTTCAAGCGCTGCAAGTATGTACAGTATGGCAAACTCTTCCTCGGCGACGATACGGCCAGTTGATATATCACAACCGGAAAAGGAAAAAGACAAGGAGAAACATAAACATCACTTTTTATCTCGGCAGAAACACAAGTTGAGTAGCAAAGAAGATCATCATTTGCCGTTATCATCCGCAGCATCGAATTCCAAACCCGTGGATCCAAGTGCGCCTAGTAGCTTATATAATTTCAATCTCCCACCAAGTCCAGGTCCTACATCTACAAGTTTTGCGAAGAGCATGAGTGGTTTGGACCTCAGACACGGCGGAAGAGCATTGAGAGAAAAGAAGAAGGAAGAGAAGAGTGAAACTTTGAGGGAGGGGGAATTATCATATCAAAATAGTAACGAGTGGCTTGGACCATCTAGTCTTGGGTCAGTAGGTGGAACATCATACTTAGGCTCAGGTGCGACAAGTAGCCTTAGCTATCCTTCCAGTCTTTATGGAGTTGATACATCAGATTTGAACAAATATGGATTAAACAATATGGGGGCAGACGATGCATGGCCATTTTTAAAAGCAAAGATGCTCATCATATTCGAGGGTGAAGATCTGAGGTTATGTGTGGAGGATCTTAACCGTCTAGTCACGTAAGTCTTCTCTTGTCCTTTCATCCTCTACCCATACTTACAAATTTTTAGAACCCACATTCAACGCTGTGTACAAAAGAGATGCCCAGGTGCTATTGTAGACGATCTACGAGATCTACTCGAAACAGGCTTTAGATCTCTTGACCAAACCTTACGTCGAACCCCTGATGAGCGCCTCATACCTCATCTGGTGGAAATGTGGCTCTTTACTTTTACATCCGTCCTCCCCTATATACAAGCCGTCTTCCTTCCACTCGATATCGAATTCTCCGGCAATGGCACCCTCATATCACCCGAAATGGCCCGCGAAGCCTGGGGCACTTCTCTATCTCAATCCACTTCCCCTCCCGGTATACCTGCAGATCGTGCTCCTGAGGTGCGCCGAATTGTGCTCATTGCATATCGTGACACCGTAATTATCCCTCGTTACGAAACATTGAAGGGGCTGTTTTCACGCCTCTCGCTTGATTCTATCAACCTTAGTAACCCAAATGCGGACCTAAGATCGCCTAGTCCTGAGAGTCTAGGACGACCAGGAACCGCTATTAGTCTAGATCCTAGTCATGGATCCTATTCTTCTCAGAACACTACGCTTTTGGGAGGCGGCAGTTCGGCTGATGATGGTTCAGGTTCACGCTCACGTGCTATCTCAAACGTGAGTTATGGATCTGAACAATCTGCGGGTGGAGGTGGAGGTCTGGGTATTTCGGGGATGCCACCGCCACCCAGGCCATTCACGCCAAGTACCACGCATCCAGCGGTAGTAGGATATGGGTTAAGTGCGCGAGAAAGGAGACAAGCGAATGTAGAAGATTCCTCGAAAAAACTCACCGAGACGGTGGGTAGAATGTTACAGTGTATGAGTGTACTTAGCAGTGTGGGCGTACGAACCGATGATGATTCAGCGCAGGAGAAAATGGAAGATTTGGGGCGAGGACTAAAGTTGAATTGGTTGGGGAGGGGTAGAACGGGAAGAAATAGAAGAGGATTAGTTGGTAGTAGAGTAGGACAGGTGGGTGGAAATTCATCATGATTTATGAATGGATGAGGAGTTTATTGGGTGTTTGGAATCTTAACTTTTTCGTTGGGTCATGATGGATGGATGGAGTGGGGGTGGGTTTAGGGTTTGTTTGGATTCATTTGGTGTCTTGGGTGGTATAATGTCTTCTGGCATTGATGCTCAAATTGGTGGTCTATCTGTTTGTTTGTTTTGCGTGTTGTTTCGTTTCGCTCGGGAATGCAAGTATAGATGGGGGAGAAAATGCACTCGCAAGGGCACGGAATGGGTTGGAATGGGATGGTTTTGAATGGTTTTGAATGTTTTGTAATATATGTATTATAGGTATGGGGTATTGCGAGGGAACGGTCGAACTTGTATACATAATCATGGGGACGGTGAAAGAATGAGAAGAGAATAAACACGGTCCTGGTTTCTGGGATGTTGATAGTAGGCATATTCTTTCTGACCTCATGGATTGACGGGGGTGGTTATTAGGCGTGTATATGTAGTTGTGTAGTTGAGTATCGGTCTTATAAGATGCGTTGCAGTTGCAGTTGCAATTGCATCTACTTGGGTTGTTGGGTTGGGTTGTGCGGTTCATGTGTGTGGATGATGTTTGGTTGATTATTTGGTTGTTATTTGGTTGTTATTTGGTTGTTATTTGGTTGTTATTTGGTTGTTATTTTGGGGGATGGGGGATGGGCTGGTTAGGTATTGAGGGGGGGTGTAGGAAGAAACGGAGTGGGGGAGAGGGAAGAGAGAGAGAGAAAGATGAGGGAGAGGGGGGGATGAAGAATGAGAGATGAGGGATAAAGTTGGTTAGGTATAGAGATATAGAGAGATGGAGAGGGAAAAGAGAGAAAAGAGAGAAAAGAAAGAGGGGGAAGGGAGGGGAGAAAGGTGAAGGAAAGAGGAGGGGATAGAAGATAGAGGTTAAGTTAGAGTATGAGTAGGAGAAGTAAAAGTAGCAGTAACTAGAAGTAAAAGGAGAGTAGAAGATAGAAAGTATATTCGAGTAGTATAGGTATGGGTATGAGTAGAGTATAGTATAGTATAAATAGAGTTAGAGTAGATTAGAGTAGATTAGAGGAGATTAGAGGAGATTAGAGGAGATGAGAAATTTTTATTTTTATTGTTTAATGTAATTAGACTTATTAGTTTTACTTTAACTCTCTAGACTCGTGTATATGGTTCCTACTCGAGTATGTTGGTATGAGCACTTCTCAAAAGCTCGTTTAATTAAATGTTATAAGTTTGTGAGAGAGAGAGAGAGAGGAGGAGAAAGAGAGAGAAAGAAGGTTGAGATGTAAATCTCCAGCTGTTCCAGTCCCAGGTTCACTTCACTTCATCATATCCTTTTGCCTTTCCCCTTTACTCATCCTACAATCTCACATCCCGTTTTCCCCTTCACTATGTCTACTTCCCACTTCCCGCTTCCTCTCTGAAGAAGTAAAATTCGCTTCTAATATCAAGAATCTTCGACCCTTCGAAAGCTATCCTGTAGTAGTAGTAAGACTATTACGACAGTCATATTGATTCGCATCATCAGGCGATGTTTGGCCTGCGACTATACTCGAGTATACTACTTGTATAACGCAAAGATATAGCCTACATACACATTTGAAACCCCATACTCTCCCCCCTCTCCTCCCTAACCGAAAAAAAGTCAAAAAAAGTTACTCTTCGCTCTTTTTTGCTTTCTTCAAGAGGCTGACCGTTGAGACTATTCAGACTATTGAGGCTTGAGATATATGGTATAAGATACAACACAATTACGATAAAATGTACGAATGCACGAATAAACAAATGAACGATACTGCACATTATACTCTATACCCCCCTTTTCCAGACACACAAATTTCTCGGTTAGAATTATGGGGGTTGGATCTAATCATCTCGCTTCACCTTCACCTTCACCTTCACCTTCATCTTCATCTTAGATGAATGGATGAATAAAATAAATCAATAAAATAGACAGATAAATAAAATAACTTTTCCATACATATGAAACCTGCCTCCTCATCTTCACCACCCACTCTCGATCAAACAATCCTTCATCATCCATCCATCAGGTAAACTCAACTTTGAGAATTAATACAAAGGGGGTCAAATCTTCAAATCTTCAAATCTTCAAATCTTCAAATCTTCAATCTTCAGTCTTCAGTCTTCAGTCTTCAGTCTTCAGTCTTCAGTCTTCAGTCGTCAGATCTTCCAGTTTTCAAGCTCTCAAGTTTTCAAATTTTCAAATTGATCAAATTTAATTGGAATCTTTAATGGAAGATGCGTAACTCGATCATGTGTCTCTTACGCCCAAGCCTACGCCCACGTCGTCGTCCGCCATAACTGAGGGCTGAGACCTAACAGCTAACAGCTAAAAGACTTTCATCCTATACGATCGATCTACTCGAGTAAAATCTACAATCTACATAAAAAGAGAAGGAAGAATAGCGCTTGATAGAAGAGAACAAACACCAGAAACAAGACGACCAAAGGGACCATTGCTTGGACTCAAGCTAGCGTTAATCGCGCAAGCTTGATGGATGAAATGAAGGAGAAAGAAAAAGAAGGATGGATAATTGAAGTTGGAATTATCAATAATCAATAAGGAAATGCAAAAAGGAAAACACACATATAACCGAGTATATACTCGTATATATATATATATATATATATATATGCAAGAGATGAATTAGGTGAATTAGGTGAATTAGATGAATTGAGTAGAAATACTTAATACTCGTCTGTCATCATTAGTTGAGAGACTAAATACTCGCCAACATGAGATTTAAAATCCGTGTATGCAGCAGATACAGGAGGAAACATATGGATGCCATTCTATTCAATCCCATGCCATGCCATCCTATCCCATCCCATTTGACTTCACCATCAACATCAAAACCCCTATGGAGACATAGGGAGGGTATGGTCACATAAAAGAGGCATGATATATCATCAACAGAGGCCACTTCAGGTTAACTTTGAAGTCTTTTTTGATTACTCATTCTTCTCTTAAATTTCTTGTCACCCACATCATGCCCCTTCCGAATCTATCATCCCGCATATCTCTTGTCTGACTTCCGCACCTATTTTTATCTCACCATAACATCAGTTGACTTGAATCGCTCCACCCCCTTTTCTCCTCCCGCACATCACCCCAATCTATCATCCCCATTCTTCATCTCACATCCCCAATTCATCCCACTCCCAACTACCCACACCGCGACCCATACCCTCCAACTATTCCCAAACCCCCAAGCCACGGGTATAGCAAAAAGACAAAATGCACCGTGACCTTGCCCACCGCTCCATTGCGTAGGAAAACCAAAACCATACATGGAAAATGAGATAGTATACAAGGAATATTACCACCACACTTATGTCACCCCCTTTCCTTTCTCCTTCCCCTTCCCACCCCAAAATGACTCCCAACCCATCCCAAAGAATCAAAATTCGCCATTCTCGCCTATGCGAAAAAGTGTAAAAGATTTGACAAGACGCCAAGTAAATATGTAAGGGAGTTATGTAGGAACTGTACTGTACGCCAACGCTGGTAAACATGGACTTCGTGCATTGCCACACCTGTGAAGAACGCATGATACTAAATGATAAATAATATGACAGTGACTGACAGGTTCATCATGGAGTTGATGATTGGTCAAAAAGACGGGTTGTAATTTGGGTAGTAAATATATGTTGTCGGATGAAAGTCATGTCTTGCTTGAGTCTTGCCAACATGTTGTTGGCTACTCTCCTCTTATCTTTGGGTGATGACTTGAGGTGAGATGGTAGGGAGGTAGCTCGTCTAAACTTAGGAAAGTTCATCAAGCCGGGTTCCCTTTTTGTCTCTTCGTTATGCGTGGACTAGGCTTAACATTATTCTTAGCTGTCCCATTGACTTGTCCCTCTTCTTCAGCCTTTACTGTACTGGGCCTTCTTCTCTTGTTACTCGCGTTGGGACTCGTGTTTGCGCTTGGGCCACTAGATGTGGTTCCGTGCTGACTCTGGTTGAGCTGCATTCCTGGAGCTTGAGCTGGGCTTCCTCCCATGTGGGGTGATCCTTCAGGCAGCTGTAAGTGTGCAGCGGCGGGAGATGCACCAATTGGGAAGTTACTCATTGCTGGTGTTCGTGGGCCTGACGGATTTTGTTGAACACCGTTGACTCCATTGGTTACTTGCGCGACATATGAATCCAGGGCACCATAAGGCGAAAGTGTGGGATTTGAATGGGAGAAGTTGAATAGAGGATTCATTTGACCCAAAACCTCGACCAGCTAGGATTGTTAGAACAATATAGCACGTTAACGATTTGAGTCAAAACATACCTCGAGATACCGAAAGACTGCAGGAGTAATGCCAAAATTAACCTTCAGTTTCGTTTCCGGGAGGTCAAAATCAGGGGGGGGGTTTGGTGGGGACTTCATCATCTTTTGCTTCTTCTTGTTCATCTCAGGTGATGGTTTGCCATCCGGTCCAGTATTCATGGTTTTCCACTCTTTTCCCCAATTGTGAAGTGGCCTTGCAGCTTCCAAAGCCATGCTACGTGGGACGTACTCTTCGTGGTTCACAGTCACAAATTCAAGGAGTTCGAGCTTCTGCTCTCCATCAAAATGGGCACGCAGTGTACCATTTGAAACCAGCTGGATTTAATTAGCACAAGGAAATTGGCATGGAAGGTTTAGTATTGTGACTTACGTGAGAGCCATTGTCAAACCAGTACACGAAGCTTGAGTTCTGACTTTCAATGTAATGACCATTGAGTGGCAGCTCCTTTTCCGTTCCCTTCTCCAAAATCATCTGCATGTTTTTGATACCACTTTCGAAATGGGTATGAAAATACCTCGGCAGGGCGGGAGATGTAATTTCGTACTGCTTGTTTGAATGCTCATCCGTCACAAAGACGGAATGGCGCAAAACTCCGACTCGAGAAAAGAATCGTTCCACGAAGCCTCCCCAGTATCCCAGATCATCCTTTTGTTTCAAGTTCTCGGCAACCAACCGTGAAGCACCACTTGCCATATAAGCAGATAAGGGCTTGGTCACCTTGCAGAAGCCACTAAGATGGTCACTAAATAGTGCTAATCTCATGAGGCATTGACCCTTTAATTTATCTCCTTGTCTAGCAGCCTGTTGCTGTTGCTGTAACATTGCGGCTGCATGTTGCT
>NGKF01000021.1:784625-803934 GCA_002162555.1 Monilinia aucupariae | reverse complement strand
GGTGTGGTTGGGGAGGGGAGGGGAGAAGGGGAGAGGAGAAGTGAGAGGTACCATTTTGGCGAATGTGGCAAAGGGGGGAAGGGAAACTTTGGAGATGGATTTGGTGGTATATCCGTTTTCATCTTCGCCGTAGATTACTTCTTGGATTTCGGGGTGGGAAGGCTGGTTCCAGAAGGGTTTGACGGGTGCCATGTTTGATGTCATGTTGGTTTGGAAAGGGGCTATTTGGAGGGGCAACTGGCGCTTCCGGAATGGGGAATCGTGAAGATATATATGAGGGGGTTTTGTGGGGGGGAGATTGGCGCTTCAACGGAATGGGGTGGGGTGAGAAGGTTGATGATCTCCTTTCAGAGCCTGCGAAATGTATAGATGGTAAATTCTCTTCCGGAAGACAATTATATTGTAACCTGATGGAGTTGTTTGAAAGGGGAAGAAAGAAATTCCTAGAGCGAAATGAAAGAACGAGGAGAAGATATAGATGTTCTTCTACCTTTCTTTAACCTCCCTACCTACCGTTCTCCATCCCGTACCTACTACCGCTACAAGTAGCTAGCTAGCCCATCGGCCAAAAGGATCTTTTCCCTTCCCTTCCCTTCCCACGCTTTCGGACATTTCTCCAGGCAAAAATGCACCACATCTGCGAGAACCCACTGGTGAATCATCCACTTCATCCATTTTTTCAAATTTTTCTTCATCCAGTAGAAGCGTGGAGAAATGCAATTTTGTTACCTCATGTGAAATCTCCTCTCCCCTCCACAGCCCTACTGTAGGAGTACGTCGGCAGGAGGTTACAAGCAACAGGACAAGCACCCGCCTTTTCGCGGGGCAGAATCTAACCTCAGAAGTGCTAGAGTTATGGACCGAGGTACGGTAGTACGGCAGTATGGTTTGATAGGTTAGGAGGAGTTGAGGCTGTCTGCCGATAAGGTTCGAGATGGGGAAGTGCAACTTTCAAGGCGAATGCTTCTCTTGGATGGTGTGATATGGGTGAGGTTATTTTATGAGTTGATTTCTGGAGGAGGGGTTAAGTTGAAAGGAAGGTGTCGCGCTTTTATATGATGATATCTCTTTAATTAGGGCTGGTGTGTGTTCAGCTGCATGTTTTCCTGCAGAGGGGTAGTTTTCGGTTGTGCAACGGATTAGCCGTATCGGTAGGAAGCACGAAGTCCACGCTCGTTTATCAAATGAAGGGGTACAAGATGTATTACGTAAGCACCCTCCATCTCAAGTGCACCGGTGTTGTTATACTAATCTGCATAACGAGGTCTGAGTATGTATCCAGGTGGTCAAGAAAAAGCACCAGAAGTCGCACTGTCGCCGTGAGAGAATATATAACAGAAGCCTGCCGTACGCTTCAAATACAAGAACAATATTTTCACTACCAGAATCAAAAGTCTATGCCCGAAACCAAGAGGAGCAAATTATCTTAGAAGGAATTGGCCTTGTCGTGATAATTGGTGTTTCTATGATATCGCAACCTATTCATCATCCATCATCCATCACCCTCCTCCTCTCGTCATAAAATCCTACAGAACTCTCCCCTCAAGAACCTACCTGGGTACCACCATTGGGATGCAAACTCTGGCCACTGATAAAACTACTATCCGCGCTGGCCAAGAACACAAAGCACGTCGCGCATTCGGATGGTTGACCGGGTCTACCCATGGGGCTGGTGAATTCCTTCTGACCCTTCTCGTTCATGGTGGCGGGGATGAGAGGCGTCCAGATGGGTCCGGGACATACGCTGTTGACGCGGATTCCGTTGCCGATCTGTTGGTTGGAGAGGGCCCGGGTAAAGGCTACGATGGCTCCTTTCGTGGATGTGTAGCTGGGGAGGAGAATTGTTAGTGGGGGATTGTGGGGAGGGCGTGATGGTGGGATGCAGAGATGGAAGGGGGGGATGCAAGATGAGAGGGTTGGAGAACTTACTCGAGCAGATCCGGGCGGCCGACGTAGGGGTTTACGGAGGCGCATGTGATGATTGTGTCGCCGCGTGACATCTGTGGGAGGATATATTTGGAAAGGAAGAAGAAGGAGTGAATGTTCACATTGAAGGTATCCACCCATTGATCTCTACGATGATCATTAGCACATACTGCATCATGAAGCGTTTCCCCCACCAAAAAAGGAAGAAGGATGGGAAAAAACACATACTCCGACAAATCGGCAATATTCTCCACCACCAACTGAGTACCATGATTCAAAACCAAAATGTTAATCCTCCCCATGGCCTCCTTAGCCTTCTCGGCAATGCTCTTGCAAGTTTGACGAGTCCTCAAATCGGCGGGGAATAAGTGTATCTTTCCTCCCTTGGCTTCGACTAATTTCTTGGTTTCTTGTGCATCTTCTTCTTCCTCTGCTGTGTAGACGATGGAGCTCTCTGCTCCTTCCATTGCATATAGGATTGCGACGGCACGACCAATCCCGCTGTCGCCCCCGGTGATCAAGGCCTTCTTGCCCTTGAGCTTGCCAGCCGCGAGATATGGTTGGTATCCACCATCGTCGGTGGGAAGTTGGTCGCTGATGGCTTCTTGTGGTAATTCGCTCTGCTTGCCGGGGATGGAGGATTGGTGGGAGACGGGGGCTTTGTGACCTGTGAGATGTAGTTGGTTAGCTCATTGAAATCTTGTGGCGTTTGAGAGAGAGGTTGCGCTGAACATGTGAGGGAGATTTGCAGGATTGGGGGTGTTTTCATGGCATACCCTGTTCAAAGTGACCCTTGCCAGTAGACATATTTGGTTGTATGGATGAGATTAGTTCCGTAAGTTTGATCAATTGAGATTAATGAGGTGATAATCGATAATTTTAAGGTGGATTAGAGATGGGTGTAAGTGGAAAGAGGATTCTTAACCAATTCACGCAGTACTTCATCGTTTCTTATACTCGGCAATTGTATGATGTAGGTATCTTCCAGGTGAGCTGTTTGACAACCACTGTATGTATTTCGACGAAAAGGGTGGCAAGTGTTGGCTAGCAACATTATGACATCAATGCTTGATACTCAATGGAGGGGTAGCTCCCGGCAGTGTGGGTAGGTTTCTGTGCTTTTGAAACCAAATCGATGATGCAAAGAGATTTTATGGCATGATGGGTGAGATAAGAGTCAGCCCAGACTCCTCAAGGAGAGATTATTTTTCGGGCTACTCTTATACTAAGTGATATAGAGTCAAGTTTAGACGGCAGCTCAACATCAGAGGTCGATTAGTTTCCAATTGAAGGGTCGTGGGCCGTGGCGGAAGCATTGCCGAGTAGTCAATCAAGTTATAAGGCTTGGCCCGTCGATCATAGCATCGATGAAGATCGAGAATTGCGAAATTCCATCTAATTCATCAAACCCATGGTATATGCATTTGTGAAATACCTTTCATCACCAAGTATAAAGTTTCAAGGCGTCCCTTCACCATTTTCAAGATCGCATTTTACCATGGTAGTCACGTTTGGCAATTTACGAGCTTAACGCTGGCTGGCATGCAGCGAGTATCATCGATTTAGCAGACCCGTACGAAGAAGTACGAGTATCTCATACTCCACCGATAAGCGATGACTACTCGAACATCTATCGAGGTATGACAACTTGCATCGATGCCCGTTCATCTTGTTTGAATACCTCTCGCGTCGGGTGAGTGGCAAGTGAGTTTGTACCTAGTTCTAAGCCACTGCTGTTCAAACCGGCACGATGGATTCGTTGCGAGCAATTCTTTATGGGCCGAAGTTTGGATAGATCATGACTTTCTGTACACGAGTTGTGTGACGAGTCCCATTCATAGCCAGGTTGCTTCTTACCATTTGTTTCCCTTGTTCTATATTTTCCGAAACGCTAGACACGAGCCACAGCACTCGAGTAGTCTGCCAGCACAGCCGCCAGCCACAATAAGCGACCACCTCCTTTACGTCATTGGCGATACAATATCGGGAAATCAAGTTTCCATTTCTGTTTCTGTTGCTGTTTCTCTTTGATCTTTTCCCAAATTACGAGATTTATGAATCATATGAAGCCACAGGACCTGAAAAGTCCATTCTATCGTTAAGCCACAAGTACCGTCAGCCAAGATCATTTTTCCTTTGCATTCCCAACCGGATTTATCAAATCATCAAATCAATATCTTCCTTTTTTATAGTTAATATAACCCTCTCCCTCTCATTCGTGTATAATTCCCAATTCCTTTCAATATGACGTTCAAACGACTAGGCCTTGACTCCTGTTGTTCTCTTGCTCTGTGACAGGTTGACAGGTTGACAGCTCCTCTCTAAACTCCACCGTCATATGTACATCACCACCCAGTGAATCCCAACATCACCACCACCGCATCAAGATTTCCCGGTTTGAGAACAGGATCCCCCCCAGGATTTCCCCGTTCAGAATTTCAGGGTCCAAAGATTTTCCTATAAAATTATCCGACATGCCCCATCCTCTTCCCATCCCCATCCCATTAACATCCTCTTCCCAAACTCAGATCGTACCAAGCATCAAAGACGACGACCAATTACCCGATAGAGCAGCACTCACAACTCTATCTTCGTTTATCAAAAGCTACTATCAAAGTCCCACCCAATCCAGCACTTCAATACCACCCCAATCCATACCCACCACACCACCCACACCTACCCAAACCCGCACACCAAGCTCAACCACACAACCAGCAACGCACGACGCAAAAATGGCCCACACAACCACCACCGTGACAACGCGCCCCTCATTCCTCGCCCGCCTCCGCGGCGGCAAAACCCACCGACGCACCTACGAGAACTCCACGCACGGAACCACACACCGCCACCACAAGACCACGGCCAGCACCACAACGGGAGCCCGTCGCCCCCGAACATGGGGACGTCGTCGTGCCGGCGTGACCGCCGCACAGCCCGTTCATCACCATCGTCGCAAGCCCAGCGTTGGCGATAAGATCAGCGGGGCCATGATGAAGTTGCGGGGAAGCTTGACGAGGAGACCGGGTTTGAAGGTTAGTTTTATATCATACCATATCATATCATATCACATCATGTGCTATGAGCCATGTGGGGGGTTGCTTCTCGAGGATTAGACTAATGACGATGTGTGATGATAGGCAGCAGGAACTAGAAGGATGAGAGGAACGGATGGGAAGGGCAGTCATCATGTTGCTGCATACTAGATGATTCTTGTTGCGCATTTGCTGCCTTTCTCGTATTACCTTGGCCGTCCTATATCCACTTTTAGATACGGATCACGAGTTACGAGTGTATTATATGGATTCGATACCCAGGGCAGAGTAGACCGGGGGAGGCTGAGGTTTTTCGTTAGTTATTGAGGGTGGACCATGATTCGTCTACAGGTGTTTAATAGCGGAGCGAGCGAAGCTTTTCATTGTACCATATCAATCAAATATCTTTCTGGAATAAAATTGCGTCACATCACCATCAGTTGATTGGATTGTATTGTATAGCAATCTGATGTTTGAAATTCTTCTGCCTCTCTATGTACTGTGATGCAACCCGAGTTAGTTCTCTCATGGAGATACTAGCCCTTGTTCCACATCATGCCATGCACCACATATGATAGGCTGAATTTAGGGAAAATAAAAAAACGACATAATGCAAATCTTTGTTAAGTTAACCCTTTCTGTTTGTGGGCTTTCCCGTCATCATTCGTAGGTTAGTTTGGTCCAATAGTCCAGCAGCAAGTGCAGCAGATTGAGCCATCCGTACTGCTCCCCAGCTTTAGCTCATCTGGTATATCAATGCTCGACGGAGTCTCAGACAAGAAACTCCTCCGTCCAAGATATACCAGATTATATGCAATCAGGCTTTGTTCTCCAGTCATCAGTTATAACACCCTTCCATAGCATTCACCTCATATTCCACAACACAACCCTTCACAGTTATTCCATTATATCCTCCAATCTTTCCTTCAAATCAATCACCCATACACAACATTACCTCTACCCCATCCGAACCAACAAGATGTGAAGACTCAAGACGTCCAACCATCCACATTATTGATTCACATCATCATCCGACCAGAAAAAATGTGACAGCAGAAAGCACCAAAGAAATCCATTGAAAAAAAAAGAAACAAGCTCGTAGATATTGACCAGGATTATTCGTTCATCGTATCGTATCGTAACAATCCGTTATTATTCCCCAAACATATAAGAAAAGTGCAACAACAACAAGGTAAAAGCAGAACTGTAACAATGTGATTAACTCAAACGATATCTCTTGGAGATATGATTTCTGCAAGCATTGGGTTGATCAATCATCTAAGCAGGCTCGCGTGTTATAGCTTGAAAGCGAAAAGAAAATGAGATATCCGTGGCATGAGTAATCAACCAAGTAATAACAGCAAATAGGCCCTGATCGAGAGAAACTTGAAAGAAATTGTAGAGTATAGTAAAAAGTTATGGGTCGAATGGATACTAGCAATGTCTCATACCGACGGCGTACTTGGCTTCGTCCCATCTGAAAATCCTTGGTTAGCAAGAAATTAAAGGTTTATAAGAAACTGATCAAGTCTTCATCACAATCATTCTCGTGGTAGATTGGGGCAGAAGGAGGTGCTAACTGTAATTCATCCAGCTCCATCATAGAGTCATCTTGATCCATGATGTTTCTAGGCTGAACGGAAGTTCCAACCTCCAGGTCTTCCACACCAAATGTTTCCAATGACTGAGTTGCGACAGGAATGAACGAGTTACATTCTTCAAACTCGTCGTCTGAAATGAGTAGATCATTCAAAAGCTCCTTGTTTTCTTCTTGATAATCTTGCTTGCGCTTCTCTCGCGAAGTAAAGTTCGCCTTGGTAATATCATTGCTATCCTTGTGCTTATGAGTATGGTGAGGAAGATGCTCTGGATCAGGGAAATCTGGAAGTCTTCTGCTCAGTCTTTCGAGGTAGTCCTTGCTTGGGGAAGGATGCTTCTTCAATTTACGATGTAATGGGGCGAAACCCGCGTCACTAGTAGATCCAGATAAAGTTTGAACCGCGGTGACAGCGGCTGCAAAATTATTGACTGTCTTTTCTTTGAGCAAGCCGACTTGTTGTACTGTGGCTTGAACTAGGTTCCGAAGATGTTCTGATTGATTCTGCGGCTTGGTTCTCACAGGGCTGATTGCAAGCATACCTTGATATACTTCACTGTCTTCAGCGAAAGTGTTGTGATCAAGCACAGACGGAGATCCTGCGTCAACTTTCTGCATTCTCCTGCTTCTATCAGGATCCGTGTGATTGACCTCGAGTCGAAGTCTTGGTGTTGATTGTGCTAATGGACTAGACGTGAGTAAAGAATCTAGATCGTCGAAGCCTTTGTTATTTTGGTGGACTGAAACCTTCTTGTTACTACCGCTTAGAAAATCTGATGTTGATGGGCCGAAGGGTGCGCCACCGAAGGGGGGCAGAGGCCTAAGTTGACCGCCCGAAGTGTGTGCTTCGGTGAAAGGGTCTGTCAAGGAAGAATGCTGGCTATGGAGGGACATTCCGTCATAGTTTAGTGGCTTCCTGGGAATTTTGAAGTTACTAGTTAATCCTCGAAGCTTAGAGTTTTCGTCCAAATTTCGTACTGTTGAAAGAAGTTAGCCTCGCCAGTACTAGGTAGATGAGATTTTGAATTGGAGTTACCTTCATTGAGTCGCAAATCTGCATCACCAAGAGCCTTAGAGTATCCAAGAACATGCTCTTGTTGAATAGGTGGCGATTGAACGAGGGGATCGTCAGTTGAAGGACATTCTTGGCTATTATCGTTCTTATGGCGACGAAGACTTCCTTGCAAGACGCGCTTTACTTTCAAAAAAGCTCCAGACTTTAGGCGTCGTTTTTTTTCGACAATGAGTGTCTGGGTAGAGCCTGGCTTTAACTTCTCCATTGCTTGAAATGTCTTGGCAATATCATCATTAACCTTGTTGGGTTTGGTAGGACTACTCGCTTGTGTTTGTTCGCCAATCCCAATTGGTACTTGTACAATAGGCTCTTTAGATATCCGATACTGAGAATTCTTGTTCAAACTCCTATGGCGAGATGATTTGTATAGCCCGGACTTTCTTCTGGAAGATCTCCTCGGAATAGGAGGTGCAGAGCTCTTTCTGGTGTGAGAGGAGGGTTGTTGAGTGTGATAATCGCCATTAGAGTTAGTTTCTGTGTCAGTGCTCTTTTCTTGATCTGATATCTCCTTTTCGCTAAAATTAAGACTTGGCAATTGTGGTAGAACTCGTTCCTGTTCGTCGATGCCGATTGTTGAATGAAAAGCCGTCAATTGACGGGGGTTTGACTCTATTGATAAACTCATATTAGCTTGGTTTTTAAGTTGGAACGATATTGAGTCAATTGGATGAAGACGAGCAAATTTAGCATTCAACGCGTCTCAAGGAAGATCCTGGAGCTAAAACGAGCTGGTAGACCACCTGCTAGATGATAAAGTGTGATTGGAGATGTATGGATATACTTTATGTGATAGATATCGAGGAAGACTGTTTCGATTGACCTCTGAGGAGGATGAAATGGAACAACTGACCTCTCTTATTCGTCCTATTCTTCTTTGTCTTAATAT
The DNA here is from genome assembly GCA_002162555.1 of Monilinia aucupariae. NCBI lineage: Eukaryota > Fungi > Ascomycota > Leotiomycetes > Helotiales > Sclerotiniaceae > Monilinia > Monilinia aucupariae. The sequence continues at coordinate 795,418 of NGKF01000021.1, read as the reverse complement.
ATTGCGAGTTTCTTAATGAAGTAAAGGGACTCATGAGAGCTTTCTTCCTCCTGTTGTAAGATTCCATGGAGATTGATGACAATGCTCGTGAGATGATGGCTGTGAGAGAAGGTAATTATCGTACACAAGTTATGATGGATTTGCGCTAGGAAAAAATGTGGAGAGGCGGCAGTGGCTGGATACTATAGGTAGTAAATATTGTTAGCTGAAGTAAGATCGATGGTGTACATAATTGATGACAACGAGGAGGGAAGGAATAGAGAGAGATTAAGGGGTAGCGCGAAGATTGCTTTTAATCAGCATAGAATATACTAATGTATAGGTATAGATCAGTAGTCGGGAGGTAAGCAACTGCTCTGGTTCAAAGCATGAGGAGGAAAGTATGTCGGAGGCTGTAGTAAGATAAAGCAATCAAAAACTCAGGTTTTAAGGGCAGAACCAATAGCTCTTGATTCTGCGACCTCGCTGCAACTGTCTTATGCTCTTCATCCCAAAGAATCAGATGGCCATAGTCGGTTTATTGACGTAGCAATGAAGAATGGGGGGGAAGGAGGCAGAGACAGAGGGAATGAGAATGATGAGATCTTACCTCAAAATAGTAGGGCGATGATCTGTATTTCAAGCTGTAATAAGTCGTGATAGGAGCACTTGGTCTTATAAATCCAAACTGGAGAATGTCGAAGCTTTGCTACGCGTTGAAGATTTGAAGTTATCGTAGGAGAAAGGTAAAGTGATGGTTGTGGATTGTGGGAGTTGAGGAGGAGAAGATTTTGTTACCGTGGGTAAAGAGCTTCTGGGACATAGGTGATGTGAGTCAAGGTACCTCAAGAGTCACTAGCCTGGTACGGAGATGTGCAGGAACGGAACTCAGGATTGATGACTGTGAAGTCTGTATAAGGAAATGGTATGATGGGGAATACCCAGCTTAGAATCCGAATCGAGATGTATTTTTGATAGGAGTCACCTCGGACCATTTTATTAATGAGCAGGAATGTTGAGATGGAAGTGAGGCAGCTGATCAACTGATTGTTTTGTCGAGGAAAGATTACAAACCATGTAGAGGGTCATCTTGAGGACCAGTCACTACACTACCTTGTCAACCTTACCTCAAACTGTTTGCAAAATAGAGACTATACTTTACACAACTGGCTCAGCTACCTACCTCTCTCGCCGTACCTATACAGAAGATCCAGCAGTAGCTATTCCAATCTGAATCTTCTTCAACAACCATAAGTATTCCGTTTTTTTCGTGAAGCTCGAAAGACTAAACAGCTTCTGAGGCCGCGATTACAGCCTTCTTGGTTCGAGTCGGCTACAGAAATTGCTACCATCATCAGTCTCTCTTCGCAGAGCTCGAGAAAGGTCGGGAAGCTTCTATAACCACAATAGGTAGCATCATTTTTACTTAGAACTGACTACCGCCATCATTGAAGCCCTCAATACCTATCTACAGTGCTCAAAAAAGACTGGATATCCTCTTAAGCTACAGCAATAGCATTTCTACTTTGAACTAGCTGCAGAATTGTTGAAGCCATCGAAACCTCTTTGTCAAGCTCGAGAAAGGCCAGGCAGCTTCTGTGATCATAACGGTATCCTTTGAACCTATTGGAGAAATCGCCATAACCCTCAAAGCCTGTTCGCAGAGCCTAAGGAAGACCAGAAAACTTTTGGGACTGCGGCAGCGATGGCTAAAACACTCAGAACCTTTTCACAGAGCTCGAAAAAGGCCGGACAGTTTCCACGACCAGTCTAGTATACTTCTTACTTTGAACTAATTACAGAAATCTTTAGAAGACTCAAAGCCTTTTCGCAGAGCTGAGGGAAGACCAGCCAGCCGAGACAGTGACAGCGACAGCGACAGCGACAGCAATCGGCAACTTCTTCAACCACCCTTCCCAAAGCTTAAGAAATACCGATCAGCTTCTGGGACCGTGACAACAATCTCTATAATCTCCAAAGACTCTTCGCGGAGCCTAAGAAAGACGACAGCAATCGCAAGACTCTCTGATAACGTTTCGCGAAGCTCAATAAGGACCAGCTGTTTTCTGAGACAGCAACTGTTGGAATTACCAATACCTCTCTATCTCTATACATGGCTCAGAAGTATCAGACAGCTCCAGAACTACAACAAATAACACTTTTACTTTTAACTAGATACAACACTTATTAAATTTCCAGTGTCTCCGGAGAGCTGGGAAAAGGCCGGGCAGCTACTGGAACCTTTTCGGGGACTGGAAATATTCTTCAGTCAAAGGAACAAGATAAGCTCTACAACATCAAAGCCAACCGCGCACAAGAAGATGGGATTCGATTGACTACCCGCTTTTGACTTCTTTCTGTGCCATCTTAACTGCATTAACATTAACTAGGAACTACAAATTACCTACGCATCATAACAAGAGGGATTCACAGCAGCGGCAGATATATCCTCACACACGGCAGTAACAGGAGGAGCGATATACCCAGAAACAACATGCACAGCGACGGAAATACAAGGAGCAGCAGCAGCAATGCGCCGAGTCACAGCAGGAAACTTAGCAGCAAAGTACCCAACAGCGACAATGTGATCAGCAAATCCTTAACTACTAAGCTCATCAGCAGCGATTGAATCAAAAATCCTATAACTCCAACTCCCACGAATCTATTTTCGATCCAGTATCATAACTTTGGGCACCTTTTACTGAATTGCGTGCCACTTCAACAAACAACCGCTCAATAATCTGTCCGTCGCCGATTGTTTCATCATATCATGGTTTGCTGGAAAGCAAGGTCCTCTGGGCCATGTTGAAAGCTTGAAAGTATTGTCCATATCCGTTCCAATCTCCTTACATTCTACTCTACTCAGCCTACTCAACAGTATTAGACAACTAGCTAATAGCCACTATCTACTAGAAACTCTCCCTCACTCTAAATTCGACTAGACCCAGGGTATACTTTACATTGCGACCAAGCTACCTGAAGCATTCCATCCTTGGATCATCTCTCAAAACGCACGGAAAACCATGCATACATTCATCAAGGAATCTTTAAGCTGTCTGACGCATAATTTTACAATCGCACAAACCACATACAGAATAGCACGAAAGCCGTAACAGATTTCTGCCCTACTTCTATTCATACTTTGCTAGCAGGGGCAACAGGCAATTACATCATCTCACACTCGAACAAACATCCGTAACGACTCCAAATACCTTTCCTTATATCAAAGAATAATTAATACCTGTGGAAGAAGGGGACATAAAAGGCTTTTGAATAATATTTTCTTCGTGTCTGAGGTTTCGCGCATGCGAAATCACTATTTGCATTGCCGATAATCCACCACAGCAAGCATATGGTACAAACTCAGCCGAAAACCCCAAGCCAATTCATCAGGTCTTAAGATAAGGAAGGATCTTTCTTATCTCTGGCCTTACAAATTCTCTTGTGCCAGTTAAATGGAAGATGGAAAGGGTCTTTATCTTTGAGATGCATCCACTCATCAACCACCAAGGAACCAACAGTCAAATTGATTGTACTCACTGGCTCAAGCAAGAACGACTCAAGGACCTCATTTCTGCCAAAAGCCATGGCATAAAGGAGAATTTAACACAATACATGTAAATGTAAGTGGGATCTACTGTTTTCTTGTCTAGGATCTTTTGAAAAATTTATTCTTACAGGCAAACAAACAGTCTAATCATCAACCTTTGCTTATACAACTGGTTCAGTTTTCTTCTCAACACTGCATTTCTTAACATCATTGAAAATTTCCAATATAACTTGTCGATAGGTACAGTATCAGATCTTGATGATTTACTACTTTGTACTAAACATTTTATAGTTGTTCATCAAACAGCTGCATTTTGATTACCTGACCACTGGATTAACCAAGTACTCTCATGAATTTTGATGGTTAGGATTAATCCTCAGGATCAACCCCCCTGGATTAACCGACTGGATTAACCGAGTGCTCCTATGAACCTTGGTGGTAAGGATTGATCCTTCGGATGAACTCCCCTATATTAACCGATTTGATTACCGAGTGCTCGCGAATTGTGAATATTTTAGTCTGGGTCCAACAGTGAATATGCTAAACCTGGCTGTTTCAGTCTTCACCACAACTGGCCAGTTCATTCATATGCAGCTAGCTGATTTTTATTTGCCATGTCATTAACCAAAAAAAAACTTCTCTACAATCATCACTAAATGATGCATGAATCAAGGTATGGTCCCCTACTATCTTATTCTGCTCGCAGGATATGGAACTAGTTACTCAACTGCGACCTTTTGTTTTGATTCAATTTATGTACATGCTTTAAGTTCAATGAAATACTAGTACTTGACTCTAGAGGCTTTATGTCTTATTGAGTTCACAAGACCAAGTCGTCAGGCAGAAAGGGCGATGCAATGCAATGCTAAGTGGCTCGCTACCCTAATTATTGCTCGAAGCCTTCAAAGCCGCTTCTTCAAAATGATGCATCGGTCGCGGTTCTCAAGCTCTTTCGCCTGATGTCGCGAATCCAATCCAGCAAGGATTGGCCGCTCATACGCAGAACTTTTATGCCAGGAATGTTTGTGGTGATCATTCCGTGCATCCGTATGGATGTCCTGTTGGTATTTGGATTGAGAGCCACTACTCGTTTACGCTGTCCTCATTCAAGTACTACTACCAAATAAGGGCCACCAAATACGTTTACCAACGTCGTCATCGGACCTCGTGATTAGTCCGCTTGGCCTCATACTTGAACAGCTCATCCTCGAATCCGGACACGCGGCCCTGTTACAGAAATGGCAGAGATGAGATCAAAAAGAAGCAACAGTATGGTTCCAAAATAGGAGCTTGAGATGGATGAGAACCTCAGCCAAATATTGCTCTTTCGAACGGTGTTCGGGTATTGCGCCATCCGCCCCACCCATGTATTTTTGAACACCGTTCCCTTTTCCTTGGAGTGGGGAAGCGCTTACTCCGCCAAATGCTATCCCGGCGATGCGACTCTCCGGGAACAAATTCTCCGTGGAGACCTCTTTCAAGGGGGCCCTTTCAAGGCAGGAAGGAACTAGGAACAAGAGCAGGTATTGAGTGCAGTACTGACATGCGCACGAGAGCCATGTCGGCGCATATTATTGGATTGGGTCCAGAGTTGGTTGGGCGTACGGATCTGGAGCTGGAGCTGGCGCCATCGCCGCGGAGCCAAAGCATCGCCGATTTGAAAGATGGGAGACTCGAGATCATTCACGCGTGGGGAGGGACAGTCCTCTTTATGCTGCTGATGATGACGGTGATGACGACGATGATCGATCTGACTTGGGAAATCATTCATGCGACATGGCAGATCGGAGCTCGGAATTCGGCAGAGGGAGGGAGGACTGGCAGATTCGAGGTTGTTTGGATTGTGTTCGGGTTTGATTCGGATTGTTTGTTTGTTTATATGCCCGCATAGATTTGTGCGGTTGGGTTAAGTTTGTTAACGTTACTGTCGTCACTACGGTGGACTACAAGAGAGTTGGCTAGAGGTCCGATCTCCTTCCTAGAGTTGGTTAAGTTGTGATTTATCTATACCTTTATAGTTTTCTCTATATCTTGAGACGATTAATGAAAGATAACAGACCTTTGATTCTTTCCTCTATATATTTATACATTTCTTATACCCAAAGAAGAAAGTGTGAAATCAATTATAGTTATAATATAGTCGTATCACTTACTCATACAAACCAAAAAGAAGGTTTCTTGGTCTGGAAGTGGAAGCAATCCACTCGGTCACCGTAGTTATCGGCTGAATCATCTTCTTGACTATTGGACGATATGGGACATGGATGGCATTGAGCTTAATTATCACTCGTATATATCGTATAATTCGTATAATTCGGATTTGCGGCTGATTTACAGATGAGTTTATCCTTTGTTTTTCCTTATCTGGAATACGAGTGCATATATGTAAGTTTATAAAATCTCTATAAAATCTCACAGAGCTTCGTCCTTTCCTATTCATTCTTATCGTTGGACTCTTCTTGCTAGTACTGCTCGTATATATCATCCATCCACCCAATCAAAACTATCGTATTCATAACCCGACTCCAACTTCTGTCTCACCTCGCCTCGGTCTTTGCTCATCGATTCCACTTTACGCCACATTCACATCCCGCACAGTTTATCTCAGCTCAACTTTCTGATCTTCTTTCTTCCCTCCACCAGTGCTTTCGATTCTCAACTCTCAACTCTCAACTCGCGATTCTCAATTCTCAATTCTCAATTCTTAATCCTCCATACTACTCGACTCTCCATCTCTACCATGTCTTTCTCTAGTCTCGTACAGGATTTATCATTCAGAGATGCGAGCGGTGAGCGGAGACCACCCATTCGAGCTTCAGGATCCGTTTCCACCTACGATGATCGTGCATCGTATATCTCTAGAGCCGACTCGCATGTCTCCAGAGCCAGATCGTATGCAAGCACAGCGGCCACGAGTGTAAGCATATCGGGAGACATCAGCAGTCAGTTGCACGGGGGTTACTGCCATCCTTTGGCAAGATCATGGCAGGCTGAGAGGCAATTGACCAAGGTAAGATGGACTTGACAACACATCCACACCAGTTTCAGCCGCTGACAGCGATCACAGTCAATGCTCATTTACCCCTTATTTATTTCCGATATCGATGACGAAGAGACCCTCATTCCTTCGCTTCCCGATCAGCATCGTCGAGGCATTAACAAGGTGGTCCCATTCTTGGAACCGCTTGTTCGCAAGGGTTTGAGATCAGTTATATTGTTCGGTGTGCCAATCGCGCCCAATGCCAAGGACGCTCTGGGAACAGCTGCAGATGATCCACAAGGTCCCGTCATTGCTACCATTCGACTGCTCCGTCAGCGATTCCCACAACTCTTCATCGTCGCGGATGTCTGCCTCTGCGAATACACTTCCCACGGACATTGTGGGATTCTACGGGATGATGGCAGTCTCAACAACCAGCTCTCTGTCGATCGTGTCTCGGATGTGGCCATCGCATATGCGCAAGCGGGTGCGCATTGCGTCGCTCCTTCAGATATGAATGATGGACGCATCCGTGCGATCAAGCTGAAGCTGATCGAGGAGGGGATCGCACACAGGGTCGTGTTGATGTCTTACGCGGCCAAGTTTTCTGGATGTTTGTACGGACCGTTCCGTGATGCAGCTGGCTCTGTTCCTTCGTTTGGCGACCGAAAATGCTATCAATTGCCACCTGGAGGCCGTGGTCTTGCGCGCCGAGCCATTGAAAGAGATATCGGCGAGGGTGCGGATATCATCATGGTCAAGCCAGCAAGTCAATATCTTGACATCATTAGCGACGCGAAGGAGATTGGAAAGAATATGCCCGTGGCAGCATATCAAGTGAGTGGAGAATTCGCCATGATTCATGCGGGAGCCAAGGCGGGTGTTTTTGACCTGAAGACAATGGCTCTTGAATCCTCCGAGGGGATCTTGAGAGCTGGCGCGACGATCATTGTCAGTTATTTCACACCACAACTGCTGGACTGGCTCGAGTCATAAACGGCGAGGTGCTTGGATGGAAAATGGGATGGCATGGGATGGGATATTGGACTAGGCTTAGAAATGGTGTTTTGGGGGAAACAAATATTAATGTAGGAATTGGGGATTGGAGTTAGACAAAAACCATTGTGAGAATACCATGAATTTTACGCAACCATTGCAAAATCTACCACTTGACTCTCCCACTGCAATCCCATCGTGAACTCCTCGTAGACCTTCCGTCCCTCAATCTTGCAGTCGCGATATTGCTTTTCATACGAGTATTAATGGTCTATAGAGTGATGGTGATCCATCTACGAGTATGAGTACGAGGATTTACTTTGTTATTTTCATTTCCATGTTTCTAAGTTTCACGGTTGATTCTTTGTTTTATAGCCGATTCTGGTTTTGCTTGGTTTTGCTTGGTTGGTTGAGTATTTTGGATGAGATGGAGGTGGAGATGGAGATGGAGATAATAATAGAGTAGATAGTGATAGAGAAAATAGCCGTGTGAAAGCTTGTTAGTTACTTTAATATACGTTTTTAAATAAGGCTGTTTGTATATATTGATTTATTTAATTGTTTGTTTGTTTGTTTATTCACATGTTTATTTAGAGTAGTTATTTGTATATTTGTTTCCTTGTAGGGAGGGTATGTATGTATATAGTACTCGTACGATATACTCTCTCGTTACTCTCTCTCCTCGTAAGATCTTTCTTTCGCCTTTGAGGAATTCTCCTAGCTTAGCTTACTCATACACAGCTTGGCTTGTACTCGAGTATATGTTTATAGTACTCGAGTACAAGTAGAGTAGATCTGACGGGTTTGTTATTGGATTCAACTTCTACGGATTCACCTTGTACGGTACGAATTCAACAATGAAGCGCGTCTCTATTGGACAGCGGTCCTTTCGACTGTGCTCCTCCTTTCTGGAAGATTGCGCTTGGAATTCGTCGATGGGTCAAGTGGGTGGTGGTGTCGCGACTCCGACTACGTATCGATTGAGGGCGAGGAGGGGTTATGCTTCTTGTGCTAAGGGCTCGAGGCCCAAAACTGCATTGTTTTTTCCGGGTATGGTGGTGTGGTTTTCTTTGTTGTTTGTTTGTTTGTATTTGTGGTTTTGGGTTGGTTTGTTGGTTGGTTCGTTCGTTCGTTCTCATTTACTGATGGATGGTTGATCAATAGGGCAAGGGGTTCAAAGGGTTGGCATGTTGACGCCGTGGCTCGAAGCTTTCCCCTCGACGGCCGGGCCGATCGTCGAGGAAATCGATCATCTGCTGGGCTATAAACTCTCTTCGATCATAGCGGATGGACCGAATAGCACGCTGACGGCGACGGGGAACGCCCAGCCGGCCATCATGGCGTCGTCGATCCTGATCCTCCGGGTGCTGGAGCGCGAGTTTGGGTTTCGGACGCGGGAGCGCGTCGATTTCACGCTGGGGCATTCGTTGGGGGAATTCGCGGCGTTGGTGGTGGGCGGGTATGTCGAGTTTGAGGATAGCTTGTATCTCGTGCGCAAACGCGCCGAGGTCATGGCGCAGTGTTCGCGGCGCGCGAGCGAGGAGCATGGGGGAGAGTATGGGATGGTGGCGCTGGTTACGGAGCCGGATCACCTCGCGCCGTTGATCGAGGCCATATATCAGTTTCTGGGCCATGGTTCCGCGGGCTCGAAATCGGAGAGCGCGGAGGTCCCGCCGATTCAACAGGTTCTTGTGGCGAATATCAATAGTAAGAATCAGATTGTGTTGAGTGGGAATATTGGGAGGATCAAGGAATTGTTGACGCATGTGAGGCAGTTTGGGGGGCATGATCCTAGGGCGGTTCGGTTGAAGAGTGATAGTCCTTTTCATAGTCCGTTGATGAGGCCGGCGGCGAAGGTCATGAGTCGGTTGTTGGAGGGGAAGAGTCGGGTGAAGGGGAGGGAGGATAGGGATTTATTGATCTTTCCGGGGGCGATGGATTGCATAAGTAATGTTAGTGCGAGGCCGTTTCGAAGTAAAGAGGAGTTGAAGGACTTGTGTTCGAGGAGTTGTGTTGAGACGGTCAGGTGGTGGGATTCGATCAAGTATTTGGATCAGGAGGAGAAGGTTAGGAGGTGGATTGGGATTGGGCCCGGAAAGGTGGGGAGGAATCTGGTGGGCAAGGAGGTTGGGATGAGGGGGATGGATACTTTAAAGGGGGGTGGGGTCTGGGGTATTAGTGATCCGAAGGAGATTGAGGAGGCTTTGAAAGCCTTGGATGAGACGGAATCTCTTGATGTAGAGGACTGAAATCATCTGCTCTGAGTTCTCTTTTGCTTTTCTTCCTCCTTTCCTCCCTTCTCTTCGGAGGACTGATGAACCCACCGAGAGGAAGAAGGGTATTGAATTATCTCCAAACTGCTATAGGGGGACCCACCAAGGGAGAAGATACTGAAGATTTTCAAAAGAGAAGAAAAAACATGGCATGGAGGTCGACTTTGATTCACGACGCTTCTCATACATATACTTACTCGGTATGGGAGAAAGGAGGGCGGGTTTAACATTGATGATGAATGAAGTCCATCATGAGGCTACGAGGCTGTTAAGGTTATGAATACCCACTGAATGAACATGAATGAATCTTAATACAAGTATCAATCTCAATCTACCTACTCGTATAGGCGTACTGAGCATATCTCTGAATCTAAAATTATCTCCAAAGTTGCTCCTTCGTTTTTTCAACTCTGGATACTAATTATGTATGTTCTTCTACTCGAGTAATCATACTCGTGCTATTGGCGATATTAGATTGCTCCTTTGGATTTCTATATGCGTATATGCGTGTTATACTTGTATACTCGGTAGGAATCGTAGAGAGTTACGAGTAGTTGTGTGTACTCATTGTAAAAGTTGAATGTTGCATGTTGCATGTGTTGCATGTTGCATATGCATGTTGCATGGGGCTCGGTAAAGGTTTAACTTGTGACTTGGTGTTGGTGGATCATTCGTTGATCATCATCAATCGCAGCAATCGCTTCATAACCTCTCACTTACTGGAAACTTTTGAGTTTGTTTGAATTGTTTGGGATTCATAGGTTTCTTTTGAATTGAATTGCATTGGATTGCATTGGATTGGAGGGATAATTGGGAGAGGAAAGAAAAGAGAGGAAAGGAACGGAGCGGAGAGAAGAAGATAAAGTCGCGCAATCATGACAACAATCCCTTCGATTGCTTGTCTAGGCGTTATAGGCAAAAATGTACGTTCAGGTCGCATCGCATCGCATCGCATAGCACCGCATCCCATCAAACCATCTCAACCTCCCTCTCCCCCCTCCTCAAATCCACACAC
>NGKF01000021.1:766806-784009 GCA_002162555.1 Monilinia aucupariae | reverse complement strand
GGGGAAGGGGGAGAGGAGAGGAGAGATGAGAAGCGAATGGAAGGGAAGTGAAGAGGAATAGATTCAATGCTAATGGTGCGGACAGATTTTCAAAGCAATGCAAGCGGCATACATTCGTCTGCTTCAAAATCCTTTCTACGACCCAGACGAACATTGTCCGGTAAATGGGAAGGGAGGGAAGAAAATTGTCAGTCGGTTATTTATTGAGGATATGAGGAGGATTGGGGAGAGTTGGGTGCCGGGCCGTGTATGAGTATGAGTTTGAGTTTGAGATGGGTTTGAAGAGGTAGATGAGAGAATGCGGGAGGGAGGCTTGGAGACGATGGGGAGATCAAATGCGAAATTCATATAGCTAGCTGTCTTGGCTTATGTCCTCTGTTTCTGCCACTCTCTCGAATATTGTCGGGCCTTAATTATGGCACAGCTGTACTTACAAGGGAGAACGGGAGAGAGAGATATCAAAGAAGAGATGCAATTGCATCGGAACGGGAAAGGGAAAGGGAACGGGAGTTGGAGTTGGAGTTAGGAACCCCCATACATTTAGCAATTGACACGGATGGATGGAGTTTAGGTGGTATCATGATCATAGCATGCACTGCCCATCGGTATTATGCGATAGTTCTTGTGCTAGGAGTCTTTCCATTCGAGAGGGGGACCCTCGGTGTTTATGAATAAAATGAATCTCCTGTCTATTTATTTATGTGTGTGTATGTGTGTGTGTTTGGATCTTGTTCCTTTCTTCTTTTTTCGCCGTTCGCCTTTCGATTCTTGAGGGAGGGGGGGCAGAGGGGGGCGAGAGGTGAGAAGCGAGAGGTGAGCTAGTGCTTGGATTTCTTCTTTCTCTCCTTCCTTCCTTCCTTCTTGATGTATGGTTAGGATCTACTCGTATGATATATCGCTATCTTTTCAAAGTTGTGGAGGATAGGGTGGATGGGGTGGATGGTGCGGGAAATACTTGGTTGTTGGGTGGATATGTATGTATGTATGTATGTATGTATGTGTTATCGTTCTATGTTTTTGGAGATGAGATGGGATGGGGTGAAATGGGATGAGATGAGATGAGTAGATCTTTACACTCCCATCATGCAGTACAAGAATAATGGGGTTGGGGGGTAAGGATGAAGAAGGAAAAGCAGAAGGAGAAGGGGGAGTGATACTGATACTGCTGTGGTAACTTTAAATAGCTTAGGCGCTGATCATGGTGTTTGAGGAACTAGTTTATGGTTTATTGTTTGCTATGTTATTGAGCTTGAACTTGTACAAGAGTAAAAGCATGACCTTGAGCTTGAGCTTGAGCTTGAGTTCCTAGTTTCTTTGGGTTGTTGGTTAAAAACTATGAGTATTGTCCAGCATACTTCAAATTCCTCAAAACTTACCAATTAGTACTTGTAATTAGTATTCCATGTTCATTTTCAAATCGTCGTATGGGTATGAATACAGAGTAGTCTACGAGTAGCGAGGAAAATATAGGAGTAGTTACTCTAGTATCTTAAATCAATACATCATCCTCTTTACCCTGACGATGAGCATGATACTATGATTAATTGTATTATAACACCATTGTTCTAGAGTATATAATGAAACTATATCCTCTAAAACGAATGTATAATGGCGCAGGAAATAATATAGTAAGAGGAAGGAAATTGAGTGCTATGTAGTTTAATTCTTGGCCTTGGATTTGGTGATTGTTGAGGATAGAACTTGGATTTGCATTTTGTATTTCAATATACGAGTCAAGCTACATATATCGAATAGGAATCACACAAAATGATCCTCAGGGTATGAATTGAGAGCCTGTTCATAAAGCTTCATGGAATCTTTGTAGGGCTTGCGGGTGTTGTGATGTCGAAGTTGTGATAATAAAAGGGGCATGATATGAATGTCGGCGAAAACTATAAGTATATTTACATTGAAGTTAATGGCAATAAAGATTTCTCACCCTCTCACTGTCGAATCTCTTGATTACAGAAACTTCTTCTTGCAAGTCTGCGGTGGAAACTCGAAACCTTGTCTGAGGCACCAAATTGTAAGATTTTTGCCGAATGAGGAACCTGTACCTGCAAATATAACGGTACTCATAAAGGTTAACAACAAGAATCTCTATCATTTCGAGCATTCATGTCTGGCGGATGCTGTAGCAAGAAGAGATGATGAGTTCCTAGAGATAGTTCTATCAACTTAGATCGTGACTAGAGATTTTCACACCACATGAGCCAAGAGTATCGTTTTGTAATCTTTGTATGGTAGTTCGTAAACACATACCACATAATTCTTTTTATACCCCAAAATCTACAGTCTAGAATTGAAGTACTCGTATTCACTACGAGTAGAGTAGTTTGATTCCCTTTCTCCTTGCATGTAGAGGGAAGAGCTGTGTGTAACCGAACGTACTATTTTTTCCGTGCTGTGCAAATACAGGAAAATAAGTCAACCGCGCGTTCCTATGTTGAGGAACATTTCGATATTTTGATGCCAAATGGTACGTGAACTCGTCCATAGGTCAAAAAGAGCGAATAAGGGGTGAGAAAAAGGAAGGTGGGGAGTTTCTGATGGGGTTTTAAGATGCAAAACAGAACAAGACTAGTTTCTACGAGTATACCTACCGGTGTAAAGTAGATACATGCACAAGGTCATGCAATATGCCATGATAGGGCAGCAAGCACATTAGAATCGATGTTAAAATATGGTGAGGAATAGTTTCCCAATGCATCTACAACTATATTAATCAACTGCGTATCCTGAGTCCTATGAAATATATATACTAAGCGGCAAGAGCCAATGATACCCAGTGAAGAACATTCCAGCGAACATACTCCTCACATTTGCAAACTGGAAATGAGCTCAAGATCTCTTCCATGACCCGTAGCATATGAGCGCAGCACAAAGATGCAATAATCTAAAACGAGCAGAGTCCAGGACTCAGATTGCGAAAGGCAAGTGACTACTTTTGGACCTTTCCTCTTCGGTGCATCGGGCTTTCCGCTTGTGTTTACTAATTCGTCTCTCTTCCCATGTTGAAACTTTTATACCCAAAGTATACCTATAACACCAAAAATTTAAATGTCATTCTTCTCCAAAATGAGAAGGAGCTGTAGCTAGCCATGATTTTCTATCCCTCCCAGCTCGAGCCACTTCTCTCACACGAAAGTATATAAACTACAAGTCTTGTTCCAGGAATATCAGATCCCAGTTGATAAAATCAGCCCAGAATACAGCATAGTGGCCCAAAAATAAAATAGAACGAAGAGGTGCTGTGCTGCATTCGACTAACTTTGACACCATGCATGATGGAAACGCTAAACCTGGAATCACTCCCAAGACCGAATTTTGCACATCTAAGAGATAGAAAGCCAGGGTTTTGCGCTCCTACTCTGCTAATCACTTCCTAACAAGCGTAAATGGAGAATGCTTGCGGCAAGAACGGGATTCAAAGCTTGACTGAAAGAACTGAAATATCTGACAGATATGTAGTTTGAGCAAAAGGAGTGGAAACATGTTATGTGTTGAAAGATAACTATCATCGGGAATTAGCAACAAAGCAAATTTCAATCGTTCAACTCGATAATGAGAGAGCTGGATAACGGCACATGAACCTAGCCGAAAGCGAAGGCTCTCATGGCCTTGGTAGTTAAAGCTTATTGGAAGCTTGTCGACTAATGATGAATCAAGTCACGTGTCGGTACGAGAATAAAGGGGTAAACCGCGCCTATTCTTGATGTCATTACAGTTGGTTGAGTATATAATAGTATTGTTGGATTTTTTGTGCTTCTCTTCTTTCTTTCTTTCTTTCTTTCTCTCTTTCTCTCTCTCTTTAGTTTATGAAAATTTAACCACACAATAATGAGATAAGATTAATCCCAAAAAAAGCTTCCTCTCGTTCATCTTTCTTTATTCTCTCTCTCTTCTCTCTTTCATTAATTGACATAGTATCACTTACACTTTAGACGATCAATCAGCATATAAGACATGAAAGATAGCTATTAAAATCGGCCTGTGGAAATTATATCTAACCTATCAACAGGAAAAGCTCAAGGTACTTACTTACACTATACATGCATCGGAATGCTCTGCATCAAATCTTGTCTTTTTCCCGTTTGAGATACACCATTTGAATAAGCACTCGTGTACCCCCCAATACAGTACTCTGTTGCGATTATCTCAACCAAGAAACTCACAAATCACTAGCTTGATAGACTGAGATATGAGAAGGTAAAGAAGCTCTGGCTGGTGGGGTTGGCTACTCAGGAGTAAGAGGTTCTCCGTACGTGGAAGCTCAGATGATATTTTATTAGGTTTCTAAACAGATCTATTTCACATAGGAAGGGATAAATAATGGCAGGTAGCATATCTTTAGTCGAAAAATTTGCCCAGGGGCAAGAAAATCTAGCATCACATTTTGTTCAATTAATAGTTTCACATACAGCTAGAGAAACATATATTTTGGTGGGTAAAAACCTCTGGATTGATATCCCCCTCTACCTGAGAGGGGGCTTTTTTATATTTCCCTCTACCTGAGAGGGAGCTTGTTTGATCCATTCATTCAACTCCAAGGAAACGACAGTATTCATTCTAAGTAGGGAAAAGAAGCGAAAGGGGGAGGAAAACTCACCGTCATCCATGTGTTCCTCAATAAGCGAGTCACAATCTTCATACCAAGTCATCGTGCGCATCATCAATGCATAACAATAAGGTCCCTGCTCAACCCCAACCCATCCCTACCCGTAAGGAAGACGTAGAGTTGATCGCGCCAATCTCCCTGGGCCTGGATCACCTCGCCCCACTTCTCGCTCATCACCACCTTCACGCCCGATGCAAGCTTCTTCTTGGAGAACTGCACGATCTTCTTCTTGTCGAACTTTTCCGGGAGTCCCGAGATCGTCGTGACCATGTGGGCCTTGGACTTTCCGTCCTTGGTCTTCTTGGCTGCGCCGCACGTCTCCTCTGCGCGGATGTGAATCTTGTTGGTTGATCTGAGATTCACTTCGCCTGCATCTGCGAAGGGATCATAGGACTTGAGATTCTCGATCCTGGATGTTCTGTTATAAGACATCTTTGCGGTGGTTGTGGTTGCTGTGGTGGCTTTTGAACGGGTATTGGTTTGCTGTGAGTTTGTAATTGTTGTGCTGTGCTGTGTTGTTGTGTTATATAGATGATTGCTTGAATGTATGAATGAATGAATGATGAGAGCATTTCTTAGGGATCGGAGAGCTAGAATATATAGACGATTATGAGGAATTGTTCCGAGGAAGTTCGGAATAAAATGTGAATGTTCAACTTGTCTTTGAATGTTGCAACAGTTGTTTTCATTTTGTTCGTTACTTTGTTTCACATTCATCACTTGAACACAGAAACGTATAAACTTATCAATATACTTGAACTTGAACGGTACAGATTAAGAATTAGGCACTGTAGCAGATGTAACTGAGTTCTGCTGGAATTAAAAGCTCTCGTTCCCAACAAAAACTTTACCCCTGAGTGAAGCTCCCGTGTAGCGAAGGGGGCAATGTTTTACAGTTAATTCAATTAAGTAACTAATCGTATATAAAAAAGGATAAGAGAAGCTGTTCCAATCAACTAATAGTAATATGGTTGTCAAAGAAAAGAAAGGGAATTGGAATTAGAGAGACAGCACGCATAGTATTGGAACTACTCGTATTCTTCGACTAATTCTATATAGTTCACCACCACAAAGAACAATGAAGGCTTACTTGTATTCCTTTGTCTTGTGTATAATGACAATCCCATATACTCGTCAACTTAACTCACTCACCTGATCATAAGCAAAACTACTCTCTCATTAATTGACAATGAAGCCCTGTGTATTCTTAAAAAATCATTATCGATAACCCCTTTTTGTCATCATATCTTTCATTACATCTCGTCAAAACCCAAAGACCCCTCAGAAAAGTATCTCAATCACCTCCCTTACTCCCATCATAATGAACGATTTGTAGGACTTCCCTTGCGAAGACTACCACAAACCCATATCCTCTCGTTTAATGATCGAATCATAAGTTCACTGATCCCTCAGTCTTCTAGAGTAAATGACTGACATTTCCTACACCGAGAGTCATGGCGTAGGGAAAAGACTTCTAAAACCATAAAACGAAACTCTTCAACGCTCATTCTTAACCCCAAGAGAAGTTAGTGAATATCTCAAAGTCGAATTTCAAAATCAAGTATATAAACCCTCTTATTCCCAACGTTTCGTGATCAGAGAACAATCGTAATGCACTTGATCGTGAAGTATGGTGGATGTTGGTTTTGACTTGGTTTAGGTGCTGGTGCGTGATGCCTGCTGCTTGCTGCTTGATAGATAAACCGAGAAGGAGAGTGAGGAAAGGGGAGGATGATAAATGTCCAGTATTTCTTGGGAGTGCTGTGACAGCGACCGTCGACCATCGACCAGAAATCTCACCGTCATCATGAGATATCGGGACGCCCTATTACCACCCACCGCAATCCCCTGTACCTCACCTCGCTTTTGACCCCCTCAACCATAGATACCTCGCTTTCCCACCAATCCCTACCCAGAATAACCAAAACCAACAAACTCATGTGTATCTTTTCTGATCATGAAGATCCCTTGTTGATATTTACTTTCATACCCTTCTGTACCTCATCTCGACTCAAAAGTTCTAGTTCTACAAATGCCAACTGCTCCCTGAATACAAAGTAGATTGCTTATAAGTAATATCAAGGAGAACGATATAGTTGCGCTATAGGAAGAAAAGGGGACCAGACATGGGAGAGGCGGAGGAATTGGGAGTGTGTAAAGGAATTACTCCTACACTTTCCATACAGCAAAAATCTGGTTTGTATATACCAACATGCAAACAGCCTACGATGGGGATAAGAAGACACCGATTTCGTATTGATACCAGATGACTACAGTTGAAAGCAGACGGGGCGAAAGGTATGATATTGTAGGAGTGGGAGCCAAGGGTATGGGCTTAAGTTGGTGGTGATAACAAGTTTGAACTGACAATAACACATAGGTATAGCCATCCAATCGCCCACCCAATACTCGTAAATTCGCCGCCGTCAACCTCCACGCCATCACAACCAACCTCAACCTAATCAATCATCCATCCCAATCCCTCGTCCCAAATGATCTCCCCAACTCACACCTCCAACACTCCATAATGAAAATGGTGCATGAAACAACTGATCGGCATAACCTCAAACGATATTCCGAGTCCATACATATTACTCGAGTAAATCGCCATTTTCATGCATAGAAACCGAGGTTATACCCTTTTCTCGGCTTGAACACCGCATTCAATCAACAGACCAAAAAGTAAGGAAAAATCCACTCGAATGCCCAAACACCCAACAAATATCGCAGCAGAGCAACTCGAACCCCCTCGCTCCATCCACACCCACCCCCAGAAACCACAGCAGAAGGTAAGCGAATCCAGATCGAAAACAAAACATCAGTAAACACATCTCAAGATGCGCGAATGTATAAACCCCTGCTCCGCTCCGCTCCACAAAACAAAGCAACATGTTCGAACATGAGAGATGGGATCAGGTTGGAAAGGGGGAAGAAGTTGATTTAGCAACTGAATGCAGAAGAAGAAAAGGAAGAAAAGATTGCTATGTTGAAATCGACGACAGCGATAATGATACCGTGCTTTCGGTAATCAACAACCATCTAATTCACTACCCATCTCATCACGCCCACCAACCCCCCCTTTCCCCTCTATTCCTCCTCCACACCTCCACACTTCCACCCCTCCACCCCTCCACACCAAACCAGCTTCAAGCACCCCCAAACTCTCAAGCCCACAACTCAAGGGAGGAAATTTCTACCCATATCACATCACATCACATCACACACACACCACCGAACCCAAAACCACACTTGCAGAATGCGCAGTTCCTTGCGCGTGCGTAAGCACCATCTATATGCACTCACTCTATTCCATGCATTCGCCGACGGAGGGAAAAGAAAAGAAAAGAAAAGAAAAGAAAAGAAAAGAAAAGAAAAGAAAAGAAAAGAAAAGAAAAGAAAAGAAAAGAAAAGAAAAGAAAAGAAAAGAAAAGAAAAGAAAATCATCATTTGAGACTTTGAAGATATGATCTGTATGCAACGAATACAGTTCGTTTATCAGAGTGCGCTTTTCATGTCCTCCCATCACAGTTCGCCTCCGTTAACACCTTGCCCACCCCAATAAGCTCATCACATCACAGTATGGAACAAAGGAGGGCACTTGTAAATGTAATTCGGTTGATTCGTTGATGAAACAAGCGCAGCGCAAATCCGACACCAACGCCCAGGGCCCAGCCGCAAGTATAAGCTAGAATATGAAAAGCGGTCGTGCCGTCATTGGTATTTGACTACCATCCATCCATTCATCCATCCATCCATCCCACGCCAGCCATTCATTAATTCGTTTTCGCACCAACCCATCTCCGTGGTCCTTCCTTGCCTGAGATATTCTAACCACAATAATCTATCCATCGCCCAAGAAGAAGAATATACAAGCACCAAGCCAAAGCAGCCCTAAGACCACATCCCACCCCAATCCTCATTCAACGCTCCACAGCACAAAGCTAACCCCGATACCCACCCATCTTGTCAATGTTACTCAACAGATTGCTCCTTCCACCAAGCCCACTTCCTGGCCTACTCCCCTGACTCGCCGCACTCCCATTACTCCCCTTTCTCTCACGTCCTGCTCCTCCAATACCCAATCCGATACCACTCATACCACCCCTTCCGATCCTACTTCCTGCCGCACTTGGAGCCCTCAATCCACTCGGCCTACTAACACTATTTGCCCTTCCCAACGTAGGACTCTTCATCTGACTCTCAAAAGCATGTTGTTTCTTTTGCGACATGGGAGTTTCGGGCACTGGTGATCTAGCTGGAGTCGGTGTTGGTTTCCTTTCATCCTCAAGGTTCTTCGCAACCATATCATCGAACATGGCGATCATCGGAATCATTTCATCAACAGCTTGAACCAACTTAGTCTTCTCGATTCTTTCCTCGTCAAGCATATGTCGAATCTCCTCATTATCTTGTTTCAAACTATTGATCTGCATTCCCAAGCCCTCGAGTTCAGCCTCCAATTCTCTTGTTCTAGCATCGCGGGCCGCTTGATTCTCGAGATCTTCGGCAGAAGGTTCCACTTTACTTGCCGTATTATGGCGGGCCGACTTCAACTCTTCATTCTCCTGAGTGAGTTCCTCGACCGTAGCCTCCAATTCCTTGACCTTCTTGTCCCAGCGACGCTCATAACTTTTCTTTAGAGCTTGGACTTTAGTTTCGTGTTTCTCTTTATAGAGAGCATGCAATTCTCTAGAGACCTTCTCAACCGCAAGTTCGACAGTTCGACCACCGCAATGACATTCTGAAGGTGATTTCGAAGCCTCGACAAGAGGTGAAGTGGGTCCAGGTGTAGTTTTTCCAGCACGCATCGTGGCCAGGTTTCTCTGTGCCTCTTGAGCCATAATCTCAGCCATCTCCCTTCTTCTTTCACTTTCTTCCAGTCGACCATCCAATTCTTCACGTTCCTGCTCTGTTTGGACCATTTCTTCTCTCACATTCCTTAACACAGCTTCCATCTCCCGACCTCTCTTTTCCCACTCCTCTTTTTCCACCGCCAGCTGATCTTGTATGTTCCGCTCTTCACGCAGTTGCTCCAAACTCTCGCCAACCCTCTTTTCGGCGTCTGCAACGGCCGTTTTCATGAATTGTAATTCGGCCTCCTTTCCGCTCAAAGTAGCCTTTAGGTTACTGATCTCTGATAAGAAATCTGATTTCAACCTCTCAATTTCTCTGGGTGTGATGGAAGGCAAACTCCTAGGCGTAGGTGCAGGAGGAATGTCGAAATCGAGAATGTTGCTCATCCGGTGCGATTTAGGTGTCGCAGAAGAATTCTGCGCATACCAGTGTTGATCCTGAGCAGTCGAACTCCTCGAAATTGAATCTCTATTTCTTGAAGGTGAGGGGCCGCGACCACTGAACCCATTCATTTGCGCCGTAAAGTCAAGAAGGTTAGTAGTATTCCCATCGTCTTTACTTTTTACATTTCTATGTCCACGAGGGGTTGGCGAAAAATCATCAGATGGGTGCACTTGTCTGCGCATCGTAGCCGGGGTACTGAATCGATGACTTTGTCTTGGTGTTGGTGCGCCCAGGGTGGACAATTTGGATGGACTATGCCCGAGTTTGGAAAACGTAGTCATATCTGGTACAGCGGAAAATTCGCTGAATGTGCTGACCATTGTATCGTCCATCAAGTTTTGCGCCTCTTTATCCGAAGTGCCAGCGCTACCCGTACCTATGTATGCAAATGTTTCGTCTATCGTTTGTCCCTCGTCGTTATCATCATCGTCATCTTCTTCCAATATTTCAATCGCTTTCGCAAGTCCTTCATTATCTTTTAGTTGTGGATCATCGAGGTCCATCTCCTGCTCAACAATGACTGGCGGTTCAGGCGATTTTAAAGGCGAAGGGGTAGCAGTCGGCTTCACGGGAAATCTCATAGGTGTCGACGACATCTTTCTCGGACTCCGTATGCCATCTGTTGATTTGGTAGGTGACGATTGGCTCTTCAATATCTTCAGGGGAGAAATGTGATCTCCGTCAATTGAGTTTCTTGCAGCCAGCACCTGCCTCTTAACAATAGGAGAGATATTCTCCTTACAAAGATCCGTCGCATCATTTGTCGCATCTATAGAAGGCGAACTTGGTGGACTCCCCACGCTTCCACTAATGGGTGTACTTTCCGTATAACTGGTATCTTCGGACATGGTGTTGTTTGTATTGCTAGCAACGGATGAGGTTCCAGAATTGATATCAGCGCTGGCTACTTCGGATAGGGGTTCCGCCATCTGCTAAGTCTCTTTATTTGCAATTGTGGTGATGTGATTGTGATTGTAACTGTAGTTGTAATTGTAATTGTGTATTCTCGTGAATCGGTCAGTGTGATCATGGAATGGAATGTTTAAGATATTGATTGTGTGGGTGGTGGATAAACATTTTCATATGATGTGTTGTGAGTGGTTCATTTTTCTGTTTACAGGGCAACGTGCATCGCCTAAACTATTCGCCGATCCGATATTGACACTTGAACTTGTAATCTTAACAGAATGGAATGGAAGGGACTGGACTGGAGTGGACTGGATTGGACATCTACTTATAAAAGGATTTCATTGTCAATAGCTTCAAGATTGTCTGACTACGAGATGAATGAGGACTTGGGGCCAAATGATTCGATTACTGAGTGAATGGTTGTATTGTGATGTTTTCAAATGTCTTGATTGAAGCCACAGATGGGTGATGATACGAGGTCATTCAAGAGACATTCAAGAGACAGCCAAGAGACAGCCAGACCTGGTGGACTATCGTTGTCGGCTTGTTTCTCAATATTAACATCTCCCTTGAACAATGAGAAGATCTTGGCTGATCAGAATGGCCCAGATGATTCATTGAACGTTGATTGCTCGCATATGAAATAGAATTCAAAGTCGAATTCAATCATGGAGAATGTCCATATCGTTCCTCCAAAGCAGATGGATCTATCACAGATGCATGGCAATGAACCAATGACAATGAATGCAATTGATTCTTCAAATTATGTCAGGTACAGCTTTATTCAGAATCTCTCACTAAACGCCTCTCAAACTCCGAATGGATATTCTCAATTCCCATCACATATGCCATGCAGCCACCCAGAATGCACCCTATTTCTAACACAACGCCATTGAAGCACGGAGGCAACTGACTTATAGCATCCATGACGCACATATATATATATATACATATATAGACTTCATTCATGCATGCCAAATGCATTGACCTCGATGACATACCTGTGAAGACTCGGGAACTAGACTTGAGAAAAAGAAGTTGGAATGACGGACAAATTAATTCCCCATTTCTCACTCGCAGTACCTATAGGTGGCGCCAGGTGTCAATTCACGCTGGCCGGATTCTTGAACATGCCATAAACGCTCCGCTGGCCTTTTGGAGCTACCTTGAGATTCGAGAACCTCGTCTCGGGCAATCTTTTGCCAGCCTTGATGCTTTCTAGTACCCTGTTTTTGTCGAAGGTATTATTAGTATGAATATGTGGACAGGGGGTGCCGAAGGGTTCATACCACTCTACACCGACATATTTAACTCCACAACCACCAATCCTTCGTATCTCTTTGTCCAACTTCCCCCCAGCCAACCCGCCTCCAGCTCCACTTCCCACGCCCTGTGAAGGTTTTCCCAAGATAACATGGGTGACTTGGCGTCTGCCCAGATGCATCGACATGCGTGCACCATTTTCTGCCAGCAGTTGCTTGAGCTTGTGGTCCGAGACCATTGGATATGTACTGCCGTTTATGTAGATGACCAGCTCATCAAAGATGCCTCTAGACTTCCGGGCCAGATCTCCGTCTTCCACTTTTGATTCATCTTCGAGTCTCCGCACCGCCATCAATCGTTCTTCAGCGCTCATTGGTACTAGATGGGAAAAGAAAAAGACAAACATCAGTAAGGTATCTTTGATAGCAACAGGCAGGGGCAGGGGATCTGAAAAGGACAACAAAACATACAACCTGGTTTCCCCACCAGCATATCACTGACACTTTGTCTTGCTCTTGCCTTGACCTCTTTTGGAACCAGTGCGCTCGCTTTCCCACCCCAGTCTTCAGATCCTGCACCAGCTTTGTCGGAGATCCTTCTGCCACCTGTACCCTCAGATTTAAACTGGTGGCCTAGCTTCGTGGCTCTAGATTCCCTCCATCCTGTTGAGCCACCTATCTTGTTCTCTGCCCGCTGATGCCCGGTTGCGGATGAATTCCAAGCATCAAAATGCGCACCAAATACCGGCTTTGCCGCTGGAGGTATTGGCAGTTTTGGGGGTGCCATACTTCTCTTCTCGTATACGTTGTCAGCCAGTCAAGGGAAAGTTTGCAATTCCGGGGGTCAAAATAATCTGCTCGGACAAAGAAACACTACTCCGCAGCAATGTATTTCATGCCGCATGGAGCATTCCGTATACAGTGATTTGATGTTCCTTCTAGTCAGAGGTATTCGTACCGTGCCATTTATAGCATTCCCATATCAGTCATGGTTGTTTTTGACACGCAGACGCGAGTTACAATGATAGAGAAAAACAAACATCCAAGCGAATCCGTTGATACAGTTACAGGAGGCGCGCTTCAAACGCCCGATCACGTGAGGATAGCCTACATCGGCACACCAAGTCCCCGACCCCTTCCTTCTTCCTTCTTCCTTCTTCCTTCACGAGTCCTTGCTTCCAACATCTGGTGATCCCTCAAAGCCTGCGACGTCAATCCAAACCGCTCTTTCACGAACAGCTCGGTGCCCACTCTCAATTACGAGCGCAAGCCGTGTATCACCCACCAAACTCACATAAGAAAACTTATTCTCCGAAATCTCCATCGAACTACTTCGAAGTTTCGAGCGGGAACGGGATGATTGATGATGGGTGATCACATCTTGTTTTGAGAAATGAATAAAAATAACAACCGCTGTAGCTACTTGATGTGTATGTATGGCACGGTGTTCATCGCAATTCAAGGTTGAGCGAGCATCCGTCACACCCTGGGAAGAAACATCCCCGATCATGCATTTCAATCCGATGATTCCTTCAACTTTCAACATCATCCGATTATCGATTATCGACGTCCAGCTTGTTCTCCCTCCCCCCTCGAAATCCTTGGCTGAGTGGGCAAGAAACCCCCGGATATTTGTTCAAATGAGTTTTCAACACGTACCTAATCGAATTCAAATATAGCATCTCCTTCATTCGATCCTTTTTTCGCCCCTACCCCCTTCCAAGCCTTTTCATTCACACATATCTTGGGGAAAAGGCTACGGGGGGCATAGCAGAGGATATGCACGCAGCAAGTACCCGTTCGCCTCGCCTCGCCTCGCAGAACAGCAGCCGGCTTGATGCACGATCGTTACAGTACAGTGCCTACTGTACTCTCCATGTAATATGAAGCTGCAACTATGTCGTGCGTCTTTATTCATTCAATTCTTTGTGTAACCACCCTCAGATAGATGGCTGGTGCGTCTCCCAGACAAGCCAGAATACGAAAACTATCCAATCGTGCATTTCCCAGTTCTGCAAGCTCCTATTTCCATCGAATGCAATCAAGTGCGTGGCGTGCGCAGTAACTTTCTCACATGCCTTTTCCATCCTGCGGCCCGCGTCTGCTCATTACTTACTTACATATCTGTATCCATCTTGAATTTAACAGCCGTTTTCCGGTCATTAGCAAACATCATCCTACCCAGTACCTACCTCCATCGATAACACCCTGTTAACTATCAACCGGTTGACAGTGTAATCATATTCTGGATGAGCCGCTATTGGGGTGGCACCAAGCACACAGTTCATTTAAAACATCATGCGCGAACAATATACGTCAATCCTAGATTTACATCTTTTGGGACACGAGGGTTGTACCAAATTGGAGGGTTGAGTCCGAGAGGTCGACATCTCAAAACCTTCCCAACCATGTGAGGGTCACGAGAGCATTTGGGATTGACATGGCGAGTCTGGACTGATGTATGTATGTACGGTGTATGTATGTATATGTATGTATGATGCGGGTGGTTTGAAGTTTAGGAACATGACATGGGAACGGATAGTCCCGTTTTCGCGGGCATATTTTGTCCATCACAGTAAGATGCAAGTATCAATCCCTTGAACGTCCCATGTGAAGCTCTTGGTACTTCTACACTGAGTCCTTCCGTATGGCTTCTGGTGGGGTCAGAGGGGTTACACGCTGCGAGGATAGGCACGCACTGGGTTCTTGAGGAATTACCAAATATTGATACCGTATTGAGGCTATATCTGACTTTGATTGTCTTGTTTGAGTGCGTGTTAGCAGCGTTAGGGTTTGTGCTGCTTGATTTTGCAATGGATTTTCGATTTCCGGGTTCACTATCATGTCATCAATTTGCACGAAAGGCTCCATCTTCGCCTTTTCAGCCCTTGTTCACGACCCCATGGAGTTTCAAGTTTTCAATTTATGGTGTCTAGAATCTGACAGACGATCAAGCGTGGTGCTTCGATATCCCAAACGTCCTTCCTATTTCCTGTACGAGTAAGACTTGTTGGGCTTCTTGTTGTTCGACTAAAGTAGTGAGGTGAGAAAATAGACCTTCCAAGTCATCAGCGTGAAGTTTATTCGATAGTAAACCAGATTCCGAGTCTGCAATTGGATACCCATCTACTACCCATCAGTCATGGCATCCCATCATGACCATCATGACCATGATGAGAGAATCGCCATACTTCGTACACTTTCCAAGGTTCGTTGTCGCTAGACTCCAGAGCGAAAACCCAATCTCAACCATAAAAAGGCGGTGTAGAAGACGCTAAGGGACGCCATCCACCTCATTCTGAATTCTTGATCGCCTGGGCTTATAACAAAGAAGAGAAAAAAGAAAAGAAGAGAAAAAAGAAAAGAAAAGAAAAGATTAAACGGCCTTTTCTCCGTCCCCGCTAATGCCACATTCACATTTTAATTAATCTATTTATTGTCTTCATGGTTTCGAGCTCCGCTAGACCCGGATAGATCAATGTGTTCTTGCGAACTAATTAGTCTGGTCAATGAGCACGGGTATGGGATGACTCCTGCAACGATTGGCTTACGATACTCAGAAGTTTCATTCAACGACATCCACTTAAGCTTCCATCCAGAGGCCCTTTGGTCACTTCAGCCCAACGCATCACTGTTCCATGTGTAGATAGGTGTAGATAGGTATAGCACGCACAATTCCTCTCGGAACAGAGGGCAACCAGGCGTCTAGGGTTCAAGCTTTGTCCTCTGAATCCTATTCCCGCCAAGGATTTATACGCTCAGCGCGGTGCAGCAGTGCGTCGCCCCACCAATCTAGTTCAGTGCGTTCAGATAAATGTTGGGCCCCCCACTACGACGAGGGGGAGGGCTGGCTTGCGTTGCTGTGAGTATCAGCAGCAGCAGCATCATCGCCTCCCCCTCGTACATAAGCGTCCGTAAACCGTGCAGCACGATGGCACGCTTGAAAGTTATGAAAATAGCTGCCGAATGAACATCCTATAATGAAAGACGGAGTATTATTCTCATGTCCAGCCATGACACCCTCTCCCGATGCAGCTTATATAAGCCGTCCAGCCTCTCGCGGCCTAGTCGTCCATCCCCTCCAATCACTGCACCCCATGCTTCCAGGATCAACAGCCTCTGCACACGCGGAAAACGGTCCGTCTCTCACCAGCTCATCCATCCCAGTCCCAGAGCGTCTTGGCTGACAGGAGATCCAATCACAACCCCCGATCCCCCCTCGCTTCGGGATTGACATGGCTTGCTTTTGCCCGCTGCTCTCGATGTTGTGCGTTTTTGGTGCAGGTGGTGGTTACAGCTGTTGAATCGATCTTTTCCCAAAGCGTGTCACCGAGTAGGAATATTTCCCATTCGGCTCTTAGCGCCACATCAATATTTTGGCTCCCCTTCTTACTTTGGAGGAGGAAGGGCTAGGGATTGATGAAAAAAAGGCTAGGGAAGAAAAGCTCGGTCAACGACGTGGTTGATGTTGATTGGGGTAACGTCACTCAAAGCTACCATGATCGGCACTGAGGGGTTTTTGGCATATGAAGAAATGGTCGATAGTTGACACGATACCAGATAGGATGTGTGGATAGAAATGACTAATGCTTTGACTTGGTTTTCGCGAATGCGAAATTCGTTGAACCACTGCCATATATGTACGATGCCAATTGTTGACGCCCCGGTCATTCCATCTTTCGTTCACTCATCACATCAGTGCGTGGGAGGAGGAGACGGAGCTTAGACCACTCGACATTATCCTCCATACATACATCCGGACGTTCATGAATGATATCCCTAAACCCCCAGCCACCCATCCCCATGCTCACGCTCCCTCTTTGTTTTGGCGGCATGCCATTGGCCCCGTCTCAGCTCCGTGCAGCCTGTGAGCAGCCGCTGCGCATGATGCATGCTTGCTGCGAGTGTTAAAGGCAAGGGCCACCAGAAAATCGAAACAAGGTCTCTATCTACCAAGGACATACACAGCACACCACGGTCGACACTCCCGGCAGCAGACCCTGCAGGCATTTTGCGCACCCTGGGAAGACAAGGCCTCTTACCGAGGCGGTGAGCGATCCCAGGACGCCCCAGGGTAGGGGAGATATATACGTGGGTCACGTATTGCCAATGGATT
>NGKF01000021.1:718940-759111 GCA_002162555.1 Monilinia aucupariae | reverse complement strand
GGGAAGGGGGGTTTTTTTTCTTCCTTTTTTTTGGGTGGACGGGGGAGAGGGGCTAGACTAGTTTGGGAGTTGGATGAGTGGATCGGATGGCAGAAAAAAAGAAGTGGGTGGGTGGATGGGTGATGGGTGATGGGTGATGGGTGGATGTCTACAGGGGGGGCTGGTAAAGATTCAAGAGGGAGGAAAGGTGGAGTGGTAGTTGGCTACTTGTTAGTCATCTTTTATCTCATCCTTGGGGGGAAAGGTTAGCGATTTAATTTATTCATTTATTTGTTTATTTATTTCTTAATCTATTTCTTAATCTATTCATCTACTTATTTCTTTTAGTGTGGTTGAGTTCTTGCAAAGAGGAAAGGGAAAAGGGAAAAGGGAAGAGGGAAAAGGGAGGATGGGCTTAACTCAAAGTGGAAATCTCCTGGTTGTGATGTGAGAGATGATGGTGATAGATAAGAAGAATCATTTCTATATACAGATACAGCTCCGTACAGATGGACCAGGCTATGTTTTACGGGCAACTGGCAACTGGCAACTGGCAACTCGGTTTAAACTCCGGTCTAGCTTATCTGAGCTTAACTTTACCCTATTCATCTCTTGATTCCATTCGAAACGGATGTTGATTTTAGCTGGATTTACGAGATGGGGGTGATTCTGTATGTGAGGTTTATATATATAATTTAATTCGGATGACTCTCTCTCCTCTGCTCGACTCTCGCCATCTAAGCTCTTCTCCTCCTCCTCTTCCTCCTCCTCTGCCTCCTCCTCTGCCTCCTCCCCCTCCCCCTCCACTTTCACTCCACTCACCCACTCACCCACAATTCCTACTACCACCTCAATTCCTCACTTCCTACCTACCTCATTCAACCCATCCATCCCATCCATCCTATCCAACCCATCCAACCCATCCAACCCATCCATCCCATCCAACCCATCCATCCCATCCATCCCATCCCAACCAAACCTTGACCATCTTTGACCACCTTAACACACCTTGACACACCTTGACACATCTTTCACACTTTCCCTCATTCATTCAATCCATTTTTCAACCATACACCATACACTCTCGTTAAAACCCGATCTAACCTATTCGGCCAATACCCTTGAAACTTTCTTAACCTTTCCACAAACCCACCTCTACCTCTACCTCTACCTCCACCTCTACCTCCACCTCCACCTCTCCCTCTCTCTCCCTCCCTCTCCCTCTCCCTCTCCCTCGACCTCTCCCTCGACCTCTCCCTCCACCTCCACCACAACCCATATACCTACCACACGCTCTCTCACACATCACACATCACCACCGCCCAGCCCAACCTCCTCCTCCCTCGTTTCCATTCTTCTCTCTCCCTCCGCGCCTTTTTTTAAACTCTCTCCAATCCACTCTCTCATCCTCCCTTTCCCGACCTCCCCCATTTCTTAAACCTCAGCAAGGTGCAGGGAAAAAGAAGAAAGACAAAAGAGGAGAAAAGGAAAAAGGAAAAAGAAAAAAGGAAAACCTCCTGGATAATATTCAAACAAAAGGTATGTTCCTCATTGTTCAATGATCAATGCTTCCCGCCTCATCTTCCCCTTCACCCTTCCCTCCAATCAATACCGTGTAGCTCTTGCGCATAGCTTCTCATTCAGATTGCTGCAGCGCTGACTGGTGTACCTGCATTAGAGGTGGCAGATATCCTCAAATCCTCTTGATCGATTTACACAACTACCTATCCACAAGTACATATCACGCCTGCTCACGAGAAACTCCACACATAACTTTGTTCTTCCCTACCGATATCAAGGAACATCTCACGAGCTTCACCACTTTCCCAAGTTCGTATCCTCGAATCGAAGCACGGATCAAATTCCTTCCAAAGAAGCGACAAGCACAAGCATACATACCTGCAGGTTCGCGTAACTGCCAACGATCCTGTCGTGGAGCTTCAATCGCACCTCAATTGGACTTACAAAGCTTCAAGTCCTTTCTGGTAACGACTCCTACCATCCGACCGTCTACCTTTTCGAGTCTTTTTTTTTTTTGGTTTCTTGTGACGTTTTACAAGATCCTTTTTTGGCTCCTGCATCTTTGGCATATGCAACTTATTTCACGATAAATAAATTTGCGCTCGTTGTAAAAAGCAGTGATCGCTTTGGATTCTTCATCTCGACGATAGTCTCTGCCATTTTCTACCCAAGCATCATTGTTCCTGCTCTGGTTCGGCAACTTTCATTCGAAAAGTTTCCCATCGTTTAAAGTCACATTCTTACCCATTCACACGCATAGACCACGAGTTGATTCTTGTCGTCTAATCTAAAACCCACACCTCTCTTCCCGGAAGACCCTTTATTGAGTCTGCCAGATCATTGTCCTTTCAGGACTTGATCATTCAAACCGAAAAACTGGATCTTCCGTCGATATCGCAAGTGCAAACCCGGGGACCTACCGAAGTACCATTCTATAATCATCACGCCGCGCAGCGACCACTGTATGTGAATGAGAGGTTGCCCGCCTTGCCTTTGCCAACGCCGCAACAGGCATATTCGTCTGGTACTTCATCTCCCCGGGTTGGTTCACTGAGCTCACTTGGATCTTCCTCAATCTTGAACGGGAGCTCTCATTCATCCTACACGACAGCGAGTTCGTCGAACGGCCCGAAGACGCCTTCCCCCACCCCTACCAGCAGCGGTTTACCTGTCTCGCTACCTCAGGGGTCTTATAGCACTCCACCATCACACCCAGCGTACTCTTACAGCCAAGAGCCATACCAAAACAACATGAACCACGGCCCTCAAGATATGTATTACCCTTCGCACATGTCAGCTGGACAACCTCCGCCCCCTCAAACTGCTACGTCAGGTGCATTGGGTCAATATCCTCAACATCAGCCACCACTCCTTCAACCGGGCCCTCCCCATTATTCACCGGCGCAACAAGCTCCATATGGTCAATACTATGGCAATGGGCTTCAGTCCCCACAATCCGCTCAAATTCCCGGGTCAATGGGTGGTCAAGGCAATGTGCTACCACTCCCGGCCATGACCACTCAACCTGGCATGCCAAACCAAGGCTATGGGGGACCGCAACAATTTGACCAAACTGGTCAAGTGGCACCCCCAGGGATGAAGCCCCGAGTGACAGCAACACTCTGGGAAGACGAGGGCAGCTTGTGCTTTCAAGTAGAGGCAAAGGGTGTTTGTGTGGCGAGACGTGAAGGTAAGCGTGGCTCTCTCATCTCTCCCAAATCGTGCTAACCAGTCAGATAACCACATGATCAATGGTACGAAATTACTGAATGTTGCTGGCATGACCCGTGGGCGACGAGACGGTATTCTGAAGAGTGAGAAGATGAGGCACGTTGTAAAGATTGGCCCCATGCATTTAAAGGGTGTTTGGTGAGTACAACTGGGAATCACCTCTGCATGTGTATGTCTGACCAAGATCTTAGGATTCCTTTTGAGCGTGCATTGGATTTCGCGAACAAGGAAAAAATTACGGAGTTGTTGTACCCATTATTTGTGCACAATATTGGTGCACTTTTATATCACCCAACCAATCAGACACGAACGAACGCAGTAATGGCAGCCGCAGAACGACGAAAGAATGAGCAAACCCAAATGCGGAACCCGCAAGCACCTGGTTTGCCTTCTTTACACCAACATCACCATCACTCAATGACTAACACAATTGGCGCTCCTCTTTCAGGTCCACAGCATCAACTTGCGCCTCATCCAAATGCTGGTCGTCCTTCTCTCGAGAGATCACACACATTCCCCACCCCTCCCACGAGTGCATCTGGCGTCATGAGCAATATGGACAATCCCAACGCCAACTTCCAGTGGCCTGGTCAATCTATGGGTAACGTGCAAGGCAACAACCCTCTGTCCATTGATACCGGGTTAAGCAATGCTCGCTCAATGCCAACAACTCCAGCGACCACCCCACCCGGGACTTCCGCCCAATCGATGCAACAGTATCAGCAGAATCAGCAACCGTATGATTCGAGACAGATGTATTCTCAAGCACCACCAGCTCAAAACGCATACGCGCAGGCCCCACCTCAAAGTATGCCTCAATACGCGCAGCAAACAAATTCATACATCAAGAATGAGATGGGTCCACCATTGGCGAGAGCACCAGATGCTGATTCACAACATCACGAGCCTAAGGATTCAAATGGAATGATTCATCATCAAGGGAACGGTCACGTTGAAGATGAACACGATCAGGAACATGATGGTGGTGAATACACTCACGATAGTCAGAATAACTATGATTCGAGTCGTCGACCATATAATTACTCTAACGGCTCAGCCGTGGGATCAATAACAGGTGAACACACCCACTTGTCACCTGAGATGACTGGCTCACCAAATCATCCAGCTTCTGGCCGAGCAACTCCGAGAACAGCTTCCGCACCGCAATCATACTACGCTCAACAGCAAGGCTACAGTACCCCTCCGAGAATTCAACCAACTTCGAGTAATCTGTATAACGTAGTTAGTCAAGAACGCGGCACAGCTAATGGCAGCTCCAGCGGTGATGTATACGCGCCGCAATCGGATATTGGATCTTCCATGTCAAACGGCTACGCTGGCCAACAGAATATCATGAATGGCGCGCCTGCGAACAACAAGCGTGGTAGAGATGATGATGATGATGGTCGACCATCTAGCAGAGGTCCAGGGATGGCTGATGCCGATGGTTTAAAGAGACGAAAGACGATTCGTGAAGGATCCGTTTCTGGACCATCCTACAACCCTGGGCTAAACCGAGCTCAATCGACCATTGTACAACGACGCCGGTAATTCGGATCGATGATTTTGCCGCATCCTTTCGCAATTTCTTCCAGTGACTTGATTTCTTCGTGATCATAATCAACTGTTCTTTTCATTCTTGGCTCGCGCCTCAAAAGCACTCTCGACAATCACTAGTACACCCTTTGAAAGAAAATTTTCCTTTTTTATCTTCACGATTGTCTTTGTATTCGCCGAACATAGATTTGGCAATTTATTCGAACCTGGAATGACGACGAGTTTATGACTGAAATTCTTAGATGACCTTGATGAAGATCATCGATACGGCCTGACGAATTTACGCTTTGCAACATGGGAAAGGAAATAATCTGTTGAGAAATGATCCCCAAAACACACATGCAAGCGGGATTTTTATTTTGGAGTTTCCTCTTTCCCACTCGAGAACCCCCTCCCCCCCAAAAAAACAAATCACGCCTAGTAATGTCACTCTGGGCGTCGACATGATGAAATTTTTGGGATTTTGGCTTTTTGTGTTTTTTTCTTCTTCGTACATGGGAAAGGCTTAAATGATTTGTTTTTTTTGTTCAGATGAACGACCAAAATAATGAATGAGGCCAAATTCTTTTCTCTCCCTCGATTTTTACAGCACGAGAAAGCCTGACTCAATATTTTCCTTATGATGTCGGGAAGGATGGATAGAGAAGGGAATACTGGGATCACTGAACAGGAACACAGATTGTTTTGTTTATGAGATTTATTGTTTTTCCCTCATCTCAACGGACTTCTGATTTCCTTTGAGCTTTGAGCTTTAGCTTCAGCGCTTATTACACCAAATTTTATGATGATTTATGACCATTTCCTTTCTCTCTTACCTTGATAGTTGTTGCTGTTGTTGTTGTTGCTGAATTCTTGGACTTGTGGATGGTGGATGGTATGGAAGAATTTATTATCTATCATATGATCTGATGAGATTCAAGAGGTGGTTGTGGAACGTGTTGTGGATTCAAACTGATTGCTGAATGTTCAATGTTTTGTAACTAATCCTGAAGGCAATTGATGGATGGATGGGTGGATAGAATGGAATGGATAACGGGTGATTTGATGAGGAGGTGGTATGGAATTGAATGGATGGATGAAGGATGGATGAAGGAATGAATGAATTTATGATGATGGTTGGATGGTTGGATGATTGGGTGGGATCACTTTGGCATATTTTGAATGAAATGAAATAAGATACAAAAATTTTAAAAGCGGTTTTTTTGATAGATGTTGGGGGGGGGTTTTTGGCTTTTTGGCTTTTTTGAGGGGGTGTATGTGTATGTGTGTGTGTGTGTGTGTGTATGTGTATGTTTGTGTATATATATGAAAGTTGAGGTGAGTTGGATTTGAAATACGAGTAGTTGATGGATGTAATATGTGAGATTTTTTGAATATGAATATGAGTATGTATGAGTATGAGTACGAGTTTAACTTGAGTATTTTGGCTTTTTCGGTGTATGTATATGGATGGATGGATGGATGGAGGTTTGGATGGAATTAGGGGGAGTTGGGGGGAGTTAGGGGGAGTGGTAATAGTAGTAGTGATGGTGATGGTGGTGAGGGTGAGGGTAAGGGTGAGGGTGAGGGTGAGGGTGAGGGTGAGGGTGGTGGTGATGATGGTGGTGATGGTGATGGTGATGGAGAGAGGGAGAGAAGGGGAATAAGTATGTGAATGGTAGAAATTGGGGAGAAAGGGGGGAAGAGGGAAAGGAGAATGGGTAGATGGGTGATGGGTGATGGGTGATGGGAGTTGAAAGGGAGAGGGGGAGAGGGGGAGAGAATATGTGTATGAAAGAAATGTATCAGTAAATTTAAACGATCAATGGATGAATGGATGAATGGATGAATGGATGAATGGATGAATGGATAAATGGATGAATGGATGAATGGATAAAGATAATAAGAGAAGAGAAAGGAATTCGAGTTGATATGGTATAGTAGAGTTTACGTGTGGTTTATATGTGTATATATGTGTATATATGGTTTGTATGCGGTTTATATGTAATAATTATAGGAATAATGATAATGGTTTAGATAGATAGAGTCCAAGTAGATGGTATTGTCAGTCCGGATACTCGTATAGGATCTACATGGTTGATGAGTTGATGAGTGGAGATTCGAGGATTCAAGGATTCAAGGATTCAAGGATTCAAAAGGAAGAAAAAGAGGATTGGAAAATAGACCCGGAGGCGTTTCTGGGCTCTTTTTGTTTTGCTTTTTACTCTGCTTCATTTGGGTTTTTGGGTTGTGTTTTGATATTATCGTATTGTTGTGGGTGTGATTTGGATGTTGAGAGGAGAAAGGTTGTATATTGATATATACATTGCGTTACTCTGCGCTATGTCCTCTGCGATATATATATATATGTAATCTATTATATAATTATACATGCCGATGGGTGATATAGGAGAATGATATACTGCCCGAGTGTTATTTGATCCTTTATATCACATAATACTTGTAGATTGTTATGGTCACGGTACCGTTACGGTGATGGTCACGGTCACGTCTTTGAGCTGGATGGGATTAGATGGGATGGGATTGGTCGGTTGAAATTCCTCGTATCATATGAGAGATATACGCGCCGAGAGAAAAAGCGGGAAAAAAGGCAGGAGAGAAGAATGTAGAATGTTTTTGGGAGGGGGAGTGTGCAATTTAAGGGGTTGAGAGGGTTTGTTCGCTTCTTTGTTTGTGGCTCGCCTTGATTAATTGGGGGTTTGGAAATGGGTTTTGGGGTGGATGCTTGGTTTCTAGGGTAGAGTGGTTGTTTTATGGTATGATGGTTGTTTTGCTGGTATAGATGGAGAAATCAATAAATAAATGGATCTATATATATCAAGTGATTGGGACTTAATCGAGTATGGGTTGGAATATTAGAAGGTGGGAATACTGGGAGAAAGTAAAGAGGATTTGCTGTGTAGTGTGCTGAGAATGCATGGTACAGTACTCCATTTTTGTTGCGTACGTTTTTGATTTTATATGGGAAATTCCTCGTATGTCGTTGACTTTTCTATTTCTTTATTTGTTTTGTGTTTACTCGAGTAGGGTTGGAGTGGTTTTGTATTGGGTGTTGAGTGTTGAGTGTTGAGTATTGATTGTCTACGAGTAGTTGATTGGATGTTATGAGAGTAGGTAGGTAATTGTAGCATTGTTCATATGTCAGATGGGAGGTTATGATTGTTTGTTAATCAAAAATCAATTCTCTCTCTGATTAATTTTACAACTCAACGTCTATCTGTCAGATACGTTTTGGGGTGGGAAATTAGAGCTAGCTCGCTCTTCTTACCGTGATAATGATTGCCATGGAAGAGAGAGAGGGGGATATATATAGAATGCCCGTCTTTAGTACAACGATGTTGAGATTAGCTATGGGGAAGATGCGGACTGGATCGTGGGTAATGTTATTTGAGTTTGCGGGCTTCTTTCTCCTTTGTCTTCTTCTTCTCCTTCTTCTATAGCATCATGTAAATGTTGATGTATAGTTCTGTAACCGGTTTGAGCAGCCTGGTATTGGATGTTATGGGTCTCTGTGTATAGATGAGTATGAGATGAGATGGAATGGTGGTATGTATGTATGTATATAAAATAATGTACGAGTATACGAATATTGGTGACGGTTAATACATATCTATTTGTAATTATATTGGTATGATGGGTGTAAGGTCAAAATATTGTCATCATATCATAAGAACAAATCCCCAACCATCCCCATTCCACCCATAAGTACCCACCCCTTCCATTTCCCCACAAGATATCAATCAAGTCCAGAAAAATTCATAGCACAACCACCTCTTGGATCGCAGAAATCCTTTCTGATTCTTTTTTCTATATGTACATGAACTTCTTGGTCGTGCTTGTTGGGTTGGTTGGGAGTACGGGCATTACTTGCCATCATGAGATATTGATACAGGAGAGAGGAATCGACTACTGAACGATTCGGATAGAGAGACTAGACTAGACCAACTTAGCTCAGCTTAGTGGGGTACCATGTTCCTTGAATTCTATATTTCAGCTCGAGATGGTGAATTCAGGAGTTGGTGGGGAGAAGGAATAGTTGGATGGAAATGGTTGAAAGGGAATGATAGCTAGGTGAGTGATTCTGAATTTGTGGGGGGAGGGGATATTTCGCATGGACCTTTGGGTAGTTTGGGGGTGGGATGGGACGAGATAAGATGGGAGATTGGGGGGAGCAGATCAGAAGAAGTAACACTACCAAGTGGTGAATATCACAGGGAAGAGGTGCCTTGCAACTTTCTGGAACAGTGGAGCCGTTAGACTCGAAGCTCTGTCTCAATGTCTCTGTTGGCATGGGAGTCTGAGTTTGTGGGAGCTGGGTATCTTGGTTCGCTACTTTGCGCCGTTGGGAAATTTCAAATGGAGATGTGTTGTGGAATATTGACAAACTGGATATATTATTCATATTTCTATTGATCTGAAACATGTATGACTGGTGAATCTGGAGGCTGTATTGATGGTTCCCATGCGATGGGAAATCCATTCATAAATCTTAAGGGTGATTAATCGGTTTGTATTTCATAAGCGTGAAAGCTTTTCTACCCGTCTTTTCCCCCTTCATATAATCTTGCATCGAAATAGAGCGGCGATATCCAAATGTAAAAGCCAATTAATTCACCTCTTTCAACATTCGTCTATCCAACCCCCGAATCATCCGCCTGGTCCTTCGTCCATAACCGGACATGTCATCAGATGATAACCATAACAGAGCTCAATCTAATCGACCCTCCAAACCAAAAATCTCATCCTCCAACCCTCGCTAGCAAACTCCAACGTCCCCTCCACCAAACCACTCTCCCTAATGCCCTCCACCGCCTCCACATAACAACTATTCGTCTCCAGACCCGAACTTGATTGTGATGTCGAGCGAAGCTCATGATTATTGATGTGGCCTAACGATTTATCAAGATCTTTTCGCCCCCCAGTAACGGCGGGGGTGGGACGCGGACGACCGCATTTGGGCTTGCGTTTGGGTTGAGATGCTTGGTTTTTGGGCGGAGAGTTTTTTGAGGGTTCAGAGGCGGATTTGCCGATGGGTGTGTAGACGAGACCGAGGAAGATTCCTTGGAGGGAAGAATCTCCCGTTTCCTCGGATAGGGAGAGGGTCGAGACCAGAGGGGTTGTGGGTCCAGAGGGACGTGGGAGGTTGGAGTTGAAGATTGAGTGAGAGAGGAGGAGATAGGGGAGGTGATCGTGGAGGGAGGTTGGTAGGGTGGATATGAAGGAGACGGGTGGCATAGGGAGGGATGGCGTAAAGGTGCAGGATTTAGGCGAGGACGCCACACGATTTGAAGTAGGTTCACTGATAGGTTGTTGAATTGGGCCTAGAGTGAATTGTTAGCTTTACATTGTTGATTCAATGCAAAGAAAATCTGTAGAATATCCATCCAAGATAATCTGAGATGAAGAAGAAAATATGGAAGTACTCACGATCACTCTTCTCAACTACTCTTGCCGACACAACAGCCCCCAGGGCCACCGTCATAAACAAATTTGAAACCAACATTTTGCTTTAGAAATCTCAAATTTCTTTATTATACCAATTTATTTTTGGAAAATATGACACCGAAATCAAATGAAAAATATATGGGACTCTTTCCTGAAGTAATCCTCGGCCGGCCGTAGCCTTTGAAAATCCATGGGAGAAGCTCACCTTTTAAACAATCCCCTACTCGCAAGATCGCACGCCAAGTGGGAGGCCAAAAAGTCCTGAGGCTTTACAAGTGACAAGCAGGTTGCTATCCCCATATTTTCGGATTCACATATCTCAATTGAGCAGGTGAAAAGAAAGGTTATTGTTGATAAATGCTACAAGAAACATCAAAACATCAAAACATCATCCAAAGAATGGGGTTAAGGTATGACTTTGTTACATAGCATGTGTCAAGGGGCCCGAGGGGTCGTTCGTTTCGAGTTATTGAGTAGGCACATGCGTAGCGAGACTATAGCCACTAGAGAACCAATCCACTTGGAGTTGTATACCAAAATCCCATAAGAGCTTAAAAGGATATCCTAGAGGTAGTAAGGATTCTTTAAGTAGAAAATCAAAAGTTGACAGGATTTGGGGTGATGTAGCGATAATAATGCCAAAGAGTTGAGAGGAATTTGATATCGTGACAGGATAAGTGGATAAACAATGTTTGGGCCAATTTCTTAAAGATTTGTTTGAGCAGGCGAACAGACACACGCTATCACTCGTTCAACAGATCGCATCCGTGTATATGCACTCTTCTCAAGTAT
Organism: Monilinia aucupariae; assembly: GCA_002162555.1. NCBI lineage: Eukaryota > Fungi > Ascomycota > Leotiomycetes > Helotiales > Sclerotiniaceae > Monilinia > Monilinia aucupariae. The sequence continues at coordinate 748,086 of NGKF01000021.1, read as the reverse complement.
CTCAGACGTCCCAAGTATCAGTAACCAAAATTTGAACAAAATGGGAATGCGCTAAGAAAGTTTTACGCCTGCTAATTGACAACATGAATGCTTCTTGGTAATGCAATAAAAAACTATATCGAGAGGTTTTCATGCTTGAACCTTTTTTGCCCCTCTCCCTCGCCATATTCGACGGACATTTGGCCATTACCGCGAATTTTGTATTTGTAAATCATGAGGCCTTCCAAACCGACTGGTCCACGTGCATGGATCTTGTTTGTTGAAATTCCTACCTCGGTACCGAAGCCAAAGCGCATACCGTCAGCCATGCGGCTAGAAGTATTCCAGAAAACTCCAGCCGAATCCACACCAGCCATAAATCGCTCAGCGAGTTCAGAGGATGAGGTAAGAATTACATCTGTGTGGTGAGAGCCATGGATATTTATATGTGAAATGACTTCGTTGAGGTTAGAGACAGTCTTGATCGCAAGAATAAGCGATAGGTGTTCTGTATCAAAATCGCTGTCCACTGCATCTTGGAGAAAAACACCTTGATGGGAGGGAAGTTTTGATGTGAGAGCTGCTTTACTTGAAGCATCGCATCGTAACGAGACTCCCTTCTCCAAGAGTGCCTCCGCAACTTGAGGGAGAACTGTTTCGAGAGCAGCTTGTTCGACCAGTAAAGTCTCTACACTATTGCACGCTGCGGGATATGATGTCTTTGAATCAACGATAACCCTTGTTGCCATTAACGAATCAGCGGTATGCTCAAGATATATCGAACAGAGGCCATCTGCGTGACCCATGACTGGAATTTTGGTGTTTTCCTTGATATATCTAACTAGCTCGTTCGAACCTCTGGGAATAACGAGATCGATATATTGATCCAATGCCAGTAGTTGAGGGATTACGTCCCTGGTGGTGACTAATTGTATCGCAGCTGCTGGAACTTCTGTAGTTTGCAAAGCTGCTGAGATGACCGTAGAGATAGCGATGAAAGATTCAGTAGATTCTTTTCCACCTGCCAAATGTTAGCTCTCACATGCACGACTAATATTGTATTCTGTCCGACCTTTTAAGATGGCAGCGTTTCCAGATTTGATTGCCAATGAAGCAATATTGGCAATGACTTCAGGGCGAGCCTCAAAGATAATCAGAAGTACCCCAATAGGACATGACACTCTCTCGAGGTCTAGACCCTCGTCAAGTCTTGTTCGCAGCGTGACTTTTCCAACTGTACTAGGTGCTCAGCAGATATTCATCTTATAAAGAATAGACGACGTTACCTGGGTCTTCAAGATCTCTGACATCCAAAATTCCCTTCAACATATCCTCCCATTTTCCCTTCTTTCCCAAATCCAATCTTGATACAATACTCAAGCTCAAGCGGCCACCTTCAGCTTCCTTTCTAGCCAATTCAAGGTCTCGGGCATTAGCAGCCAAAATATCTTCCTTGTTTTGTAACAGTGCATCGTGAATAGCAGTCAGAGCGGCATTTCTCGAGGCTGTTGGGAGTGTGGCCAGAATATGAGAAGCATTCTTCGCCCCGCTTGCAGCTTCTGCTGGGGTTGCGTTTGTGAGAGACATGGAGATTGAGGTGATTCGAGTGAAAGAACCTCGAGAATGACTTGGGAGTGAAACAGAATATAAATTATAAGCCCCTTAAAATCTCTCTTAATAACGTTACAATCTGATGTGAATTCACCTGGAATATTACATCAACGCCTTTGTTCTACTCGTATCCCGACTCCATGACTGATTTCTGGAAATTTTGATACCACGTGATGGTGAGCGGAGTAGACGGCCGCTAGCGTACTTGGGACCCCAGACACAACTGGGAGCTCCAAGGCAATATTATAGCCTTTTGCATCTTCGTCCCCTCATTCAACCTGATAGCGATAGAGTCGAGACTCCAACACATCATTTTGAAGCCATCCTTGGCGTGTCTGGAGTGAACCTTGAGATTGTCCTGTCAATTTTGCGCGGGAAGCCATCTGCAATCAGCTTAAGCTCACAAAAGCTGTGCAACTAATCAACTAATTACGCACAACAAGCACTCATTATCTGGTCGCATACTCTACTTCCAAGATGAATAATATCCTTCCCAGCATGCTTTTGTTCCCCCCTCATCCAGCGCCCTTGGTGCCCCTCACAGACTCGCAATATGATGCTGGCATTAAATCACAAATCGAGACTTTAAAGAAGACACCAGAAAAGACTTTGTTGCAGTCCACCGCGGGTGGTGAAAGTCCTTTGGACGTGAGCAGTGGCATTGGGATTATACCATTTCATGAGCTAACATGTCTTCAATAGGTTATCAATCCTTCGTTAAATACAGTCCCATACATTTACATTCTGAACGCTCATATCGCTGCAGCTCACAGAAATGAGAGCAACGGCAACTGGGACGAACTGTGGGACAAGGCGACCGGGTTCTTACATAGTTTCGATGGAAGACAGATTCGATACATTGGTAATGAGCTTCTTGAAGTTTTGAATTTTGTTTCGCAACTTGCTTCGCAAAATTGTACGGTGCGTAGAATGCATTCCACATCATGAAAAGAAATACTAAAGCCCATATAGCTATTCGCAGCCATTCCTGCACTACGAGAAGCTGTACTTCGAATCGACCCCTCAGGGTCGGTCCTGACCTCGAACCATTTATATCTTGTCCGATTGGCTCTCCAAACAGGATATTATATTGCCGTTACTGAACTTCTTGATAAGCATATCCTTTATATACCAGCTCAAGATCCAGTATCATACACGAAGTTTCTTTGCGAAGCCGACTTGCCAGCACATTCCTATGTCACGATCAACTCGGGCTTCTCCTCCAAACTAAAACCTCTGGAAGTCCTTGAGTACTTCTTTTACGGCGGATCCGTTTACATTGGCTTACAAAGATGGGAGGCTGCATTGGAGATGCTGGAGAATGCTATAACATACCCAGTAAGCGAAGGTGGTGTAAGTGTTGTCATGGTTGAAGCATATAAAAGATGGTTACTAGTTGGGCTTCTCCAACATGGAAGGGTTCTCCAGCTTCCCAAAAATACTTCGGGCGCTGCAGCCAAAGCTTTCCACATTATCGCGAAACCATACGAAGCCGTCGGCAGTATTTTTGAAACAGGATCGGCCTCGCGATTAAAGGCCGAATTTGAGCATGGCCGAACATTATGGAATGATGATGGTAATACTGGTCTAATGCTCAATGTTCTGGGCGCTTATCAGAAATTTCAAATCCGTCATCTCGCCAATGTCTACTCGAGGATTGGAGCTGCGGACATTATGGGCCTCACAACTAGCGCAGAAACTGGCGCAAAGTTGACCTCAATCAAACAAATTGAAGATCTTGTGCAAAGCATGATTGCGGACGGCACCTTACCTGCAACTATGATTCGCGATCAATCTGGACAGTCAATTCTCACATTTTCGCTAGCTGGACCCACCCTTTCAGAAAAACATGTACAAAACGAATTAGTGGCGTCGACTCGACGTATTAAATCTTTAGTAGACCAAATCAAGGTCACGGATAGGATTTTAACACATGATAAGCGATATATTGAAAGCGCCCAGAGAGCTAAGTTAAAGGGGAAGACTGCGGGAGGACAAGGGGAGCTTATGGACTGGTATCCTGCAAACGAGGACGAGGATCTAATGACGGAAATGTATTGAGTTTAATCATGGCGGGTTTGGTCAGCGGCTCAAGAGAAAATGCGGTTTGGCTTTAGGAACATGCGATATGGATATATCGTGAAAAGCGAGGTTTCACAAGTGTATGGTTGTGATACACAGAGTAAAGCCTTTCGAAGAAATCGAAAGCGGTGGCGTACGGGCGTCTTATGAAGATATGATAGGAATGATTCTATGAAATAGAAAAAACGAAGGCATGGATTGAAGATCGAGCGAATGAGCATCATTTATAAGTCATATTTTTCGTAATTTATCTTGTACCATGGTGATATTGGACATGGGAAATAGCCACATAACGCCAAACAGTATGAAGTGCCTTTTTATCATCGCATAACTTATTCATTAATAAGAACCGCCTGTCTCCGCCGACCCAGTTTCCCCTTGGACCTTCAAATACACATGCTAAGTCGCATACATCTAATCAATATTGTACGCCTTGATCATTTCGGCCAACTTCAGAGAATCCACACCATAATTCACCGCCGAGGCCTGCATGACTTGGTATCGAATCCTGTGTAATAGTTAGTGAGTCATTCATCGGACAGGTTTCTGAACGATGAATCTAGCATACCTTGATTGCTCTTGGAAAGTATCGGTTTTTGCTCTGCACTTGAAAGTCATCATCTTGCAATTTGCATCGTCAAACGCCTTCTCCATAGCTGCTTGATCATTTTCCTTCAGCTCCATCATCTCATCCGCACTCTTTCCTATGATTAGTCGGCCCACGTCATCAAAGGCAGTTAGCCATAATTGACCGGTATGATCATTGACGTTTAGGGATAGAATATAGCGATATTCAGGTTTGGGATGACTTTGATTACATTTCTCGCAACGCCATGTTCCATCGCTTTGCTCGGTAACTTTCTTACTGCAAGATTCGTTGATACAGGAAGGGTAGCAAAAGTTGTCTTGTTTGATGTAGACGACGGTGGCTCTAGTTGAAAAATAATCTGGGCTTTCCTCGGACGTTCCAAGACCTTCATGTTTGACTTGGTCGACAGTCTTAAGGGGATCTTGGCGGCCGCCTGCTGCTCCAGCGCTAGCCATATTGCTATGGGAGGCAAAGTTCTCTGTGCGACCCTGAGAATCATACCACCCTTTGAGCTTATGGGCTTCTTGAATGTCTGGGTCGAACGACATAGAGCCGGATGACAACAAGCTTAAACTTCTACCACCGAAATCGGAAACTTTGACACCTTTAAAGGCTACGACTGACTCTGGGCTAGCATCAAAAGAGGTTGCCGTCTTGCCCCATATAGTCAATCGAACGGAATATCCAGTATCATCAACCAACGTCAACTCTCTCTTGCTGTATGGCTTGTTCGTTGTCTTTGACATAATTTCTGAGGTTTCTCCAACTTCCTTGAGCACAGCGATAATATCGACTGTACTATCTTTTTCGATTGTCTGTAAATCTCCAATGTTTGAAAAGTTGTATCTTACTTGAGGGACATTTTCTTGGTCTTCAGCTTTCTCTACCAAAGTATCTCGTTCGAACGTAAGCTCGTAGTCATTGTTTATATTGGAAAATTGCTTCTTCGCAATTTGAACGCGACAGGGGCTCGTAATATAATAGACGCTACCTTCCTGAAAAATCTCATACAAAGCATCGCACTGCTCATTAAAGCCTGTGGCCTTGATCTCGCCACTCTCATCGAGAAGATTGACGCTGAAGAGCTTGCCTTCACTGTTCTGTTTGTGCCATGTGCGGATATCGGACTTGTTTGTAACTCGTGCTTTAATCGTCCATTTGTGAGCGTATGGTGATAATGACTCGATAGGATATATGGTGGCATGATTTGAGGAGCTGGAGGGTCCGGTGCGAGATGGGAGTGAACGGTCTTGAACCGCAGGTTGTTGGACCTGAGGCTTGTTTCCATAGAAGCCACCTCCGGCAATTGTAGTACTGGCTGGCTTGGCATCCTCGACCTTCACCGCAGTTGGTTCTCCAATCTTTTCCATTGTTCCCAAGCTTTCGATGACATCGATATCAAGAATGATCAGAATTCTAAGAACGGTTAGGGAACCATACTATGTGCAGAAGGTTGCGAATACTAACCTTTTGCCTTTCACTTCATTTGCCTGGTAGTTCTTCAGACGAATGAAGCAGCCTTTGGTCAACTTTCCGTCATGAATTACATGATTTGCCTCTAACACGCCATCAGCCACATCCTTCTTACTATACAGTCTAGCTACATGGAAGTACACAAGTGCTACTTACGAGTGGCAAGCATGCACTGCACAAAGTTTCGAATGTCGCTCACGACAAGCCTGAATCTTTCGGCTTGTCCTTCTCCTCCAGCACCCATTGGCTTGACTTGTACTACCTGGCATACTGGTACTGGGAAGTCTTTCATTACACGATCCGAATCATTGAAGATGGCGCTTTCAACTGTTAGCAATGAGATGAGATGCATTTAGAGGCTAAATACACTTACTTCAAGGCACCTTGAGTAATCTGAGCTTTTGCCACCTCCATAATTATCAACCAATATAAGAAGCACCGTTGTGATGTGTATTTGAATATGTCGTCGTTGTTTTATTGACTTGACAACTTTTCGCGCATTAAATTGATGATAACCTCAAGTCGCGAGTTCGTGTAAATTGATTTCTCTCACGCGTCGTGGGACTGTAGGGACGTGCTTCAAGTCGCCACGCTAGTAGCCTGATTATGTCACGCTAACACGAGCTACAGGACGGAGGTTTCCCCCTCCCTTCAAGCCAAGCCGCCCCTCTTCACGTGGCATTCCGATGCCAAGCTCAAGCCAATGTTATATACCAACAGGCCCATTATCTTGACTTTCTGATTTCCCATGCCAACAAAGCAACATTCATCCACTACGACCATCGAGAAAATACATAAAACATGGCTGACGAGACTGCTACCAGAGCTCCAGAAAGTGATGCCATGGAGGGGTCAGAGGAGGTTCCTCAAGTCGAACAAAGTCCAATTCCAGGAGATACCCCGGCGCAAAGCGGTGCGAGTTTGGGTGTACGTCTTTGAGGCATGAATGGGAAAAGCATTGCTAACTTTTACAAAGGAGCATTGTGTAAAGGATAGACCTACACGTCAGTACTCCTGCGCATCGATTCCGAACGCCCGCGAGGAGGAAGATATTAACTACTGACGGAAATAGCATCTGGCCAAGGTTCATCGGGAGAAACTACACAGCTAGGAGGAGTCGACGTTTATATTTCGAAACCAAGCGAATACCCCCATGCGCCATCGAAACTCCTACTGCTTCTCACAGGTGCCACGGGCATGCATTCAGTTAACAATCAAATTCAAGCCGATAAGTTCGCTGGTGAAGGCTTCCTCGTTATTATGCCAGACATGTTCCACAATGACCCACTGCCCGGATCTGTGACCTATGCAGAAGATAAGGACCCTTCTTTGATCGAAAGATTAAAGATGCATGCCGCCGAGGCAGCGAAGAGTTTCTTAGCGGATATGTGGCTCGCACGACAAACACCGGAGAAGATCCTACCAATCATCCACAAAGTTATAGAAGCTGCAAAGGATGAGTTCGCAGATGCTGTAGCCAATGGCGGAGGAATATACTCTGTGGGTTATTGCTTAGGTGGAAGAATGACTCTATTGCTTGCAGGCGAAAAGTCAGAGGCCATTCATTGGGGACAACAGCAAGTAAAGGATGAAGAAGCGGCCGTCCAAAAGAAAGGACCTTATATTAAGGCCGGTGCAATCGCTCACGCAACATTAGTCGAAAAAGAAGACTGGGAGGGAACCAAAGCCCCACTGGCATTCATCTGTGTTGAGGCCGATCAATTATTCTCCGATGAAGTCCAAGAGGTTGGAAAAACATACTTGAGCGAGAACAACGTGGAGCATGAGTTCAAGACATACTCCGGGGTACCTCATGGATTTGCTATAGTTGGTGACTACGAGCAATTGAACATCAAACAAGCACAAGCCGAGGCATACGACCAAATTTTGGCATGGTTGAAAGCACATTGATTCCCCCTCTCCCCTCTTCCTCCCCCCCCCTTTGCTTTCCATATACCAAGGCGTTTTTGGTTTATTCGCGCTGGAGGCTGCTTGTTACAATAGATATTAGGCCCCAGTTTTCAAGATGGGGCCATATATCTCGAGTGTTAGAGTATATTACAATTTTTCAAGGCGCAAATTTCAAACAAAGCATACGGTGACATGATATGATATGATACGATATGAATATGGAGTAGAGATGAACCCAAATCTTGATCAAAAAAATCATTACATGCCCCCCATCACGATATCATATTGGTAACTCCCCGAGTACTCGAGCACTAACTATTTCGGTTCCTGTTTCTGCTCCTCATCATTCGAGTACTATACATACCATACATACCATACATACCATACATACATACCATACTATCATCCTACACACCCATTCCTACCATCCAAACGTATTTATCACAAAAGATGATGAACCTACCTACCTACCTACCTATCAAATTATTCTTCATTCTTCATTCTTCATTCTTCATTCTTAACTCACTCTATACGCATTCTTAAGAATTCTTAAGTACTCTACAAATAATACTATCAATAACTTACTTTACCTACCTACATACCTAATCTATACTTATATTCATTTATACATATATTTACATTTATATCTATTTATATCTATTTATATCTATTTATATTCACATTTACATTCATATATGTTTACTACTCATACTCTCCTACTCTCCTACTCTCCTACTCTCCTACCCTCCTACTCTAAATGATACAAATAAAAGAAAGAAATATTATATTCGTATCGTATATCATACACATAATACAAATACAGATACAGATACAATCACAACGGAATATTGCGGATTTTCATTTTCAATTCTATTCCATTTCATTCTGTCCAATTCCATTGTATTGTATACGTATCTTCCCATCTCCTCCCCCCTCCCCAAAAAAAGGAGAACAAACGAGAAACTCCCCAAATGACTATGTACATTTTTTGTACAAACTCTTGAATCAACCCCCACCCCCACCACACTGCATTCATCCTCATCCTCATCCTCATAGCAATCCTGCTCAATTCCATTTCAACCACGAAGCCATCCCACCCAACCCCCAACCTCTCCATCCATCTACTTTCGATACCACATTCTCGTAATCTTAGTATGCCTCATCTTCTTCTGCAATTGAAAGATGCCATACATGAGCGCCTCACTGGTAGGCGGACAGCCGGGCACGTAGATATCAACCGGGACAATGCGATCGCAACCTCTCGTGACACTATAGCTATAATGGTAGTAACCACCTCCATTCGCACAAGAGCCCATACTGATGACCCATCTTGGATCGGGCATTTGATCATAGACCTGTCGGAGAGCCGGTGCCATCTTGTTGGTGAGCGTGCCCGCGACAATCATAACATCGGATTGACGTGGCGAGGCTCGGAAAATTATACCAAGACGATCTTGATCGTAGCGGGGGGTGGAGAGGTGCATCATTTCGACGGCGCAGCAGGCGAGTCCGAAGGTCATGGGCCAGAGTGAGCCTTGACGGGCCCAGTTGGCAATTTGGTCGAGAGTGGTTCTGTTGGTTTATTATCAGCATTTGTTTTCCATGTTCTCATTTCCTTATCGCCACCCAAGCAGAGTGAGGGCTGAAGCAGAGAAAGGTTCCAGAGCATCACAAGACACTAAAGCCAAACTTCTAAACAAGACCTCGCCCCTTTCCTTCTTCCCATCCCATCCCATCCCATCCCCATCAGGTAAGCCCCCCAAAGTATCCCCGAACCCATCCCCTTCCACCCCAAAACCCGAAGGGGGCGAAAATAAAATAAAAAGAGAAACCTACAAAGCATATTGCATAACCCCCTTCTTCCCCTCCTGACTAGGAAGTAAAACCTCTCTCCTCTCCTTCCCCGTAACACTCAATTTCAACCCATTAGGTCCCGCCTCTCCCACAGCTCCCCTCGTCTCAACCGCCTGAGCGGGTTTCCTCGCACTGTTCGAGATGGCAGCTAGGGATCGGTAGGGAAGGAGTGCCGCAGCAGGCTTGGCTGTTCACACGAATCATTAGCATTGAGATATAAATTCGGATTGCCACTGAAGATACAATGGACGGGGGCGAAAGAAAAAGGAAAGGAGAGGAAGAGCAAGTGGCGCGTCCCAAAAACAAGAGCAAAAGGACAAACCTCTCAAGACCATCCCACCATTATAAACCAGCGCACTCTTGAACATTTTGTTTCGTTTCAATTCAATTCGATTCGATTCGTTTCTTTTCCTTTCGTCCTATCCTAATCCTGATCCTGATCCGATCAATTCCGTTCGTTCTATTCGTGCCTCTTTCTTCGACTTTCTTCGTCTTCCTTCCTTTCCTTCGCCTTCCTCAATGCCTTTCCTCAAATCAAATTCGATCAAATCCAATCCAATCCAATCCAGTAAAACAGCAACCAAATAACCTCAATCCACACACCGCAAACCAGTATTCAATATATCAATATTCTCCAGCAGGAATTCGTTATCTTCTTATTCTTCTTTGTTATCTTCGTCTTAATCTTCAAACGAGGTCGGACGTTCTCTCTCTCTCGAACTAATTTAGAGTACGTACCAAGCAAGTCATGCATCCGTCCATGCCCACCCACTAACGAAGCAAGCGAGAGATCTCGGTTGATTAATCCCAAACGTGCGATTGGTTGAGATCACGTGATATTTTTCATATATCTATTATCGGTGTCATAGAGTACATACTCATGCATACTCATACTCGTACATACTCATACAAAGTACATACTCGAGTACGTATATATATATACATACATACAAATATCATCCATCATCCACTAAATCCTATTCCCCATCCATCTATCCAACCATCCATCGATCTATCCAGATCCAGATCGTATATAACATAACATTCATCACATTTTCCATCTTCGCCTCCTTTTCCCTCCCCTTCTCCCCCAATAACTACTCTAGAGATACTCACTCGTATTACCCTATCTTTATACTATAGCTCATATAGATATAGATATATATGTATGTATGGCATGGCATGGTTGGCATGGTATGGTATATATGTATGGTATGTAATACATCAACGTAATAAAGTATACTCGAGTACATTACGAAGTAAAAAACCCCAAGCAAGCAGAGGAACAACAAAGAAGAAAAAATAAGACTTTTCATTTCAAAGTCCTGTAAACCCCGTGTGCCAACTCACCCAAAAGAAAAGACAATTCATCATCATAAGAATCAAACCCTTCCTGATTTATTGACCGGATTTCTTAGCATTCTCTGCCATAGCAGCATCGATTTGTGCATCGACTTGCTCTTCATCAATCTCTTTTTCTTTTTCCTTTTCCTTTTCCTTTTCTCTCCCTTTTCCCCTTTCTTTCTCTTTTTCTTCCACCTTGAAATTCTCCTTCTCGCTTCGACCACGAGATGATTTACTCTCATCACTTTCCTCTTCGCTACTTTCACTTCCCTGTAAGCTATCGCGATTACTTTGTCGACTTCTAGTCATCTGAAGAGTCAAGTTAGCGCGCAAGTCATTCGGTCGGGAGAGAGTTCAAACATACCCACGATCGCACACCACCAATGAGACCCAAGCTATACCCGGTAGCAAAATCACTACCTGGACCCGGGCTATCATTTCTTGGGATTTCCAGGCGACGGGTAAGGTGTTGTAGGGCATACGGGCTGATCAGAGATCCAGTACTATTTCCTTCAAAGCTCTGCATGCGTGCAGGACTACCAGGACGACTGGACTGCCAGAATTGTTTTAATTCCTTGCCCAATTCTTGACCAGTCGTACTCCAATTTGTTCGAATAGCCTCTCTCATCTCTGCAACATGGCGCTTCAGGTCAAGTTCATTCTTCTTGAGCCACGATACGTTAAGCTCCTGTCGTGTGGTACCCCGCTTGAATTGACGTGCAATATATTTTTCATAATCGCGGACAATCCTAAATAATTGTTAGCAGAGTTTTTTGGGGGAAGAGTGAGGATTGTCAAAACGTACTTTGTGATGATCCCAGTCGTGCTAACACCCTCCGTTCTTTGTGTAACCAAGAACTTGCCTTGTTCCTTGATTGGCTTGTAAATATCATCGCCCTCATCCGCTCCATAGGGAAGATCATCATGCGCGACATAATCGATCCTTTTCTCTGCTAGAAATTCCGGAGTCACAATCCATGGACAATTTTCCACGACCTCATCAACCCACTTGCAATGTCTCACCGTCTCAGCGCGCTCCTGCCCAGATAGAACGGTGAGTCCCTTTCTCTTGTGTGTTTCCGCGTCCCCTGTCACGCCGACCAGTAAGTAAACGTCTGGAAATGCTTTCTTAGCTTGTTCGAGCTGTCGCATATGTCTGCGATAAATTAGTGACTGTTCCTAAGCCCGTAGTTTTCGCGTTACATACCCAAGATGGAATAAATCGAATACACCATCCGCGTAGACACGAACAGGTCTATCAGCAGGTGGCGGATTGGTCTTGTATCCAACAGGGTCCGTCAATTTCCCAGTTGGCGGTGGAGCCATAGATTGTGTCTTTTCCTCTTTCTCCTTCTCCTCCTCTTTCCCTTTCGCTCCCTCTTGCTTTTGCTCTCCCTCTTCTCCCTTGGAAATACTCTTTCTCCCCTTCTTTCCCACCCTGTTCGCAATATCTGTACTACCCTCAGTTGTATCCGATGGTTCGCCGACATCTCGCGCGCTGTCAGATCCATTAACTGCTACTTTGTCATGCATCGATGATCGAAGACGTTTCGCTGGAGGATTTTGTGAATCGACGGAGATGTTCTTCTTGTGACTTGAGCTGCGGGTTTCACGGGTCTCTGGAGCTGTAGATTCCCCATCCTCACCCGATGCGTCCCTGGATGAATTTTGTAATTGATCGAGTGTTGATGATTTCTTGAATGACGTGCCCGTAGCAGTACGCTTTCTCTTTCCCACACTCCCGCCAGATGATGGAGAAGACATGTTGATCCTTTTTCTTTTTTTTCTTTTTGATTCTCAATCTGATTATGGATCCGATCGATAGAGGGGAACTGTCTTGGTCGTAGTTCTTTTGATAACGAAGGAGCTTCCCAGATTCGAAGCACTCTGATCAGGATTCAAAGGAGGTAGGTGGGTGTTTGAGGATGGGGGGTAGGTGTCACGGATTCGAGAAGTTGATCTCCAAAGTGCTCGTATGTAATAGTTTGGAAATCAAGTTTTGATGCTTTGTAAGAATGAATCATATCAAAATCCCAATCCCAATCCCAATCCCAGCTTTTTATGTAAAGCAGCAGTACTCACAGATGAAGCTGATCTGAGTACTCGTAGACAGCAGTATATTGGATTCGAATTAATTTGATTGAATTTGTCTTGTTGTCCTCACATAAAACTAATTTTGAAGCTTTCCTCTTTCCAGCTGCCAAAATACCAGGTTTTCTTTCCTTGTTGGACGCTTCAACCCAATTTCTAGATCCCAAATTCCATCCAAATGCCCCAAATTATCGTCATTGCGAGCCTTTTGAAGAGCACGTGGGGAGGCGAATGGATCGATGCGAGCGGTTTCATTGGTTCACGACTGATTGAGTGATAGGCTGACACGCACAGATTGATAGAGAGACTTCAATGATGCACGAATGAGGCTGGGGGTCCTTGGGGGTCCTTGGTCTTCGGTCCTTGGTCTTCGGTCCTTGGTCTTCGGTCCTTGGTCGTCATACCGTCGTATGGATCATGGTAAGGTCAGGGAGAATACTACTACTGTACTGCATTCAATCACGATTAGGTAGCGAGCGAGTGGTACCTAAAGACGGTGAACTCCTTCCAGCTCGATACCGTCTCGAGTACTCTACATACGGTACACCATCTTTCTTCTCCTCCTTCTCCTTCTTCTTCTTCTATCCTTGATCGCCGTCATTACCCCCACCTGTGGTGTCTCTTAGAGTACAGTACAGTACAGTACAGTAGTCCTGTCTATGCTTCTCTCCTCTCTTCTCTCATCGCCTCGCACACAAATACGGCCGGCAACCCCCCAAGGATAAACGGACTAGTTACCTATCTATCTCCACTTCAAGCTGTGACCCATCGCTCCACCCCACCCTGCCCACCATTGCTTTCGATTACTTCCGTGGACACTTCATTCAGCATGAAACGGAAGGGAAAAAAAGGAAAGAAAAAAAGCTTTGATCACCTGCACATGTGTAATGTGTACACTGCGAACTACGAACTGTGAGCTGTGAGCTGTGAGCTGTGAACTGCGAACTGCGAACCACCAACTAACAACCACCAACTGCAAATCGATGAGACATGAGATGAACTCTTTATAGTGGTCAGGATGTCAATTGGTCATTTTCAATGTATAATGCAACTAGGTCCTTAGTCTGGGGACCCTTCCTATGGAGATCTGTAATGTAAAATGGGAAAAGAAACCAACTCAAGCTCCATGACAATATAACTCGCTGCGTGTGAAGATCGTAAGTTCGGGAAATTTCATGTCGTAGAAGGAGAAAGCCACCACCTTAGGGGACCTCCCAATATCAAGTATTCATAACCTTCATACCTCCCCCCCCCGGCCCCCCCTTGGTGCGTCCCATATCCCTCCCCTCCCATAGCATATAAGATGACTCCCTAGAGAAATAGCAACACGTGAGTTCATCTCACGTCTTGCTTGTAAAAACGCATACAACTGGCAGCCCTTTCTATTCCAGACATGGTCGCAAAAATAATCATTCATCAAGATGAATCTGGTCTGCATAATTTCTCGTGTCATTAAAATCTTCACCTCGTCCCTCACCCCAGCCCTCACGTCAAGAATCTTGGAAAGATATATCAAGAATGCTCCATATGCTCCCCTACTTCTCTTCCTTCTTGATACCGTCCCCCTTCGAGTTGGTCGTTTTGGGTGAGGCCTTGTCTACAACAGTCTGGTATTTTGGCTCTTTCGGGTCGATCTTTTCGGGTAAGGCATCGGATTCGGGGACTTCGGAGTTAGGCTGTCCTTTGGGGACTTGGCTAACAAGGTCTTTGTCTTCCTCGCCGTGATCGAACATCTCTGTATCATCGGAATCAGTGAGGACTTCTGTACCATCTCCAAGAAGAATGATCCGTCCGCCTTGGTTCCCACCGAAAGACTTAAGCTTCTGGTCCATATCAACATCATAGCCACTGTCACTGTCATCAAAATTATGGTGAACACCAGGTCCGCGAAATTCAGCTAGTAAAACATATTAGGAGATATTCCGATCCTATGAACTGACGGAGTACTTGCCATACTCCGGAGGGGCACAAGGACCATCTCCATTCGCGACACGTTTTGCGATTTCATCGTACCACTCTTCCTTGGTTTTGCCGTTCAAAAGACCAATGATAACCATAGTCATGTTATCACATCCTACACCACCAGTTTCCGAATTGGAAGCTAAGCAGTTGTCCATCATGTTCTCGCAAATTTTAGATAAATCCTGCTTGGCAACAATCCCGCGTCGCACAAATTCGATAACAGCTTGGGAGGATTGGCAATCCCAGATACCTGTGAGATGTTTAGCGTTATTTTCTTAGCAGTTCGTCGCAAACGACTGACCATCACAAGCAACCACCAAGAACTCATCATCATCCGTAATATCGTGTACTGTAACGTCAGGGAATGCAGTCACGATTTGCTGCTCAGGTGAAAGCTCGGCGCTCTTTTTAAATTCGAAATCACCAATGGCTCTTGACAATGCAAGGTTGCCATTAACACGACCGAAATCGACGAAACCTCCAGCGGCGTTGATTCTTGCCTTTTCGCCTGCACAGAAATGTATTAGTATTTTGAGAAGCCTATCACCAAGATCATGAAAAGCTACCTTCATTCTGTGGCTTGTGGTCGAATGACAAAGGCTTAGCACGACCCTTGACACCCAACACACTTCTCGAATCTCCAGCATTTCCCTGAGGAAGGTAAGCATGTTTCGGTTTGCTTTGCTTCAACATTACATACCACATAGATCTTCTTATGCGAAATGATGCCAACTGATGCGGTACAGCCAGAGACTTCCTCCTCGTATCTTGGATCTACAACTCAAGTCAGTGTCTCTTTCTTGTAGATGGTGGAAGCTTCTCTAACCCATCAAGATTGCTCTATCTGTAGCAAGGAAGCCATCTTTCAGAGCTTGCTCAATATCACCCTTTTGAAATGCTTCTTGCTTCGCAATGATCTGGTGTATGTTTTCTCCAGCAAAGAGTGCCACCCTGTCTCCTCCATGTCCATCGTAAACACCGAAGAAGGACAGTCTGCTTTCGATTGGAGCTGGCTTCAATTCCTGTCCCTTTGTATTCTGCAGATCAAGGATAGTCGCGTGCGCGTCTTCCATACTAATTCTCCATCCTTGCATAGAGGAGACGCCATAGATCAATCTCTCATCACCTCCGGTAGCCGAGTTCTAAGAGAAAAGTGACATCAGTAATCAGGAAGAGCGGTAGATAAATCGTGATAGTAAGATTGCGGCTGCAGACCGAGTCGTCTCTGCATGTATCTTGGTGGAAAGGCTGTACCCATTTCCCAGATAGTACGGTAGAAGTCTTTGAATCACTGCGGGCGCAAAAGGGCCTGAAGCCGGCATTAAATGCCAAGGAATGCGGTACCTTGGTCAGAAATACCAGCGCCGACGAGGACACGGTACACAAACAAGAAACCGCCAACATACCTTCTCAATGACCGGCTCGGAAAGAGTCTGACCCATCTTGAAGATAGATCTAGTCCTCTCTACAAAAATCCAACAAACAATTCAGAAGCGTCTCGCAACACGTATAGCTATCCGGACCTGGTTTTCCTTGACAGAGATTGCAAGAGGGTTTGGGTTGAATGCGGGGTGGCGGTCGTAAGTTTTATGTAAAAAAAGACCGATATGGTGATAGAGAGATGAGTCCTATCTGTGCGGTGCCTGGGTAGGCAAGAAAGAGATCTATCGAGTTGAAAAGGCTTTCTTTTGGATGTGAGTGTAGAGGATTGGAAGAATTATCTTTGCAGATCGCGTGCAGCTTTAGGTTTGGGTGGGAAAGAGGAACTGTGGTTACTAAAAATGACGCTCGTCTTCCTAGAATTGGACTATTGATGAGAAGGCTAAAAAGTGGTTCGCTTATTTATCTATAAACAGTCGAGTAAAATTGAGCGTGTGTTTTGATGAATTGTATGATTGTTTTTGTTTTTTTTCAACCTTCCTTCTTCTTTTGGCTAATATTAGGGCGCATGTATATGTTACGTAAGTCAGTATATGGCTTTATTATGATGATTATACCTCTGACGTGAATCTATCAACCCCCATCCCAGCTCGGTACGCAGATAGTGTAGAGTGTAATTATCGCACGGGTGATGAATCAATCAAATATATGATAGGCGCACCCTCTTACCATACATTCATTCATCCCATCGATATCTTCTTCGTCTTCTTCTTCTTCTCCTCCTCCTCCTCCTCCTCCTCCT
Source organism: Monilinia aucupariae (assembly GCA_002162555.1). NCBI lineage: Eukaryota > Fungi > Ascomycota > Leotiomycetes > Helotiales > Sclerotiniaceae > Monilinia > Monilinia aucupariae. The sequence goes on along the minus strand of NGKF01000021.1, from coordinate 731,008 downwards.
CCTCCTCCTTCTTTTCTCTCCCTTCTACATCCATCATAGACCGACCGCCCCCTTTACCTATGAATCTTGGTAATTGGACTACTGTGCTACTCTTTTCCGTCTTGACTACTGCACGTTCTTGTTGTAACCTTATCCCGCCCGTGAGCAAGTCTGGCCCGGTTCACCGGGTGGACCCTTTTAGCATTAGCTTTACAAGACTTCGCACAGTTCTGACTGACATTATGGTTATGTTTTTCTAGCTTCCGCTCACTACATGTCTACTGAGGCGCCTAGTTATGGAGTGAGGAGGATCCTTTTCCTTTGCTGAGATGTTTCTTCTTTCATCCACAACACAAGCGTGACGTCTAGCTTCTAGCTTTTAGCTTCATGACTCCTCTATCGATACGAGTGCTTCGTGGAAGGTGGCACAATAGATCTGGCATCATTCATTGCTTTGATCTTCTAATGAACAATGTTTCCAAGTGGCACATCACTTTATTCCTGATCAGTTTTTCTATTTCTGCATCAACTGTTGGTTTTGGCTCGGTGGGGTGCTATCATCTGTCATAGCCACCCTTGTACGCAATTTTTCCCTGATAGCAAATAAAGCGAGGGAGAATTCAATGACCTCCCGGTATGCACAGCAGCCGTCTCACAGGTGATTTCATCCGTTTCCACCCGCGCTGAGTGAGATAGTATCATCATCGGCTTCATCGGAATCCATAGTTGGACTTCTATCACTGTACTGTACTTCAATGTCATAGGGACCAATTGGCTTCATAAGCAAGGAAGAATTAGACCCGGACAATTGTGTAGAGCTCAATGAATGAACTTTTCTCAAAGCAATGAAAAATCTAATGTTCAATCTATTTCACCCTATGCTGCCACCTGCTGCCTCTTGATTCTTTCTGCTTTGAAACACTAGCCACTACATTTTGGAGGAAAATCATAAAAGCATCTGGATCTAGAACATTTCTATTTGGGATTACATAGTTTGGTTGACCCAATTTAGAAATATTGTCACAATCCTCCGTTGATCAATGAATAACTTCGAAAACACGAAATCCGGTGGAAATGTAATGCATTATCGTGCAAAAGCTGCAGCAGATTTCTCGGAGGAAATTCTGATCTGAATGGAGCATTCACTTGATGGATGAAGAAGCGGAATATACCAAAGAAGCACGTTAAGTATGAGATTACACGCATACTTACAACGAGTATTCTGTTGAGATAACTGGCATTATTAACAACCCCAACGCAATTGTGCACACAAGATTCGTAGCCCATCTAAGGGTGTTATGATCGCCGGAAATAGAGTGTAGGATAATGTGTAGCTGTTGTCATGAAAGAAGCATGCCCCAAAATACGACATGAAATACTCTGAAGAATTTTTGAATTTAAGCTGGCGTTACGATTCAGACCATCTAAACTGATGTTACTTCTTTATAGTGCAGGTTAGAGACCAGAGAGATAAGTAATGGCTTATACTGTCATCTCATTTTCCCGATTTAATCTTGTCAGAAATGAATAGGAAGTATATTATTATACGTAGCGCATGTTCCGTCCCGTTTTCGACTCTTCTACCAGTTCTCTTAAATATGCTCTTGTCTCTTACTCCCTCCACTCCATCCAGTCAACTGCCCCCTTCAGATTCAATACTTAGAATATGGATGGTTCCCATTCACATGCACAACATGTCCAAAATTTAGCAAAACCCTCACGCTTTTGAATATGGCAAGCCAAAACAACAAAAAATGAAGATGAGTATGGATAATAGTAGTAGTCCGAGTTGGATTTCGCTAGGTATAAGAGTGAAATTCGTGTTAAGATTCATTTTGTGATGCGTGGGGTGAGCGATGTATGCGTCGGTTTGCTGGAGATGTGAAGTATTGATTTTCTAAGGGAAAGTGAAGTAGCGGATTGAAAAAGAGAGCAAGAAAGATGAGCAAGGTATCATCATTCATATTCCTCATCCCTATGATTGCAAATCCTTTTGCGCTGAGTCGTTTCGAAGCAGGAGGAGATCAGTCTGGAGTTTGCTAGAGATAGACTGTTCGAGTATTCCTGTCCTTGGTATTGTTTTCCCCCTTTCTGAATCTCGAAGTCGAGGAAAGATTCTCCACGGAAGTTGGCTGCTTCATGCAATAGATCCTGGTGGATGTCGATTATCAAAAAATATCGAAGATGATGGACATAGAGCTCCGCAGGTCATCTTACCCTAAGCCTCACTGACATATTCGACTTCGAGATGTTTGAGATGTTCGAGACATATTGTAGAGGTGAATACCGGGAGAGGTAAGAGATAGAGTGCTGACGGAGATCGCAAATCTTGAAGATGGCGAGTGTTATTATACTCTAGCAAATATCAGGTCCCACCCAAACCTCTTACGAAATTTTTGACAACTGCAAATCAGACATCTCAAATCATTCACTCATACTAGTGTACGCGTTACACTATTCCTTCTTCGTTGTCATATTGTTGCAAGTCTTCGAATGCTGCATAATCTGTTTCTAACCATTCACTTTGAACACTATGGTGGATCTCCAGTTTGTATTGACCATTCTCAAGACAGTGACTACTTACTCCGGTTTGTGCTGTGCTTTCTTCGTGGGCGGTAGTTGAATGTTTTTAAAGCTAACCCCTATAAAGATGTCTCCTTAATCTCGAGGAGGCTAGATCAACGAATTGAAAGAACATGGTAGCGTCCTGTATAGAGTTTTGCCCGCATGTTTCACTTACCGCAGCATAGATATTCCAAATTTAGTAGTATTCTTTATATATCCCTTGCTCAAGTTTTTCTATACTTCATGTGATCTTGATTCGTTACAGGCAAAAAAACATATTACGTATCAAAAAGTGTAAGGATTGAAAGACGCTGAGTGATGCTATTACATCTGGTCCATCTGGGGTATAGATAGAACTCAGATCCAGCGAATCATCTAGTCAAGGTTAGTAGACCATAAGGTTACTGGCTAGCCCTTGGGTTTCTATATTTCTATGTGATACTTCAGTAATCTTATTTTATGCTCAATGAAGCTCCTGCTGGGGCTATCCGACAAAATCAGTATGAACCATTTCAGGATCAAAATGGCGTTTCCCACAGGATATCTTCTGCGAATAGTACTATCCTCCTCGTGTCTTATAAGCCACAGAATACTTAATATATCAGCCGACAATTGGCTGGGCATGTAATATAGGACAAGGATTAAATCATTTAGCAAGGGAGTCGAACCATGGACTTGGTAACCTTACCAAATTCAACCGACGGAAGAACTCATCCGGTTCTCCTGCTGCTAATTGGCACTACTTCTTGATTGATTGATTAATTAATTATGTTTCCCCCGGCCCATGTATAGACAAGTGCCCGAACCTTTAACGCTGTTTCGACCACGGGAGATCAATCGGAATCGGAATGGGGATGGAGAGGATTGATATGTTTACAATGATAACGGCCAATAAGGTTCAAGTGACTTCTAAGCAGCGCTTCAATCTCTGCCGCACCCATGGGTAGCATTTTATGGCCACATCATCTAATACGAGTCATTATTGGCACAGCTACCAACACCAACACCACCACCAAAATTGTTAAACATGTGAATTATCGAGATTTGAGACCGAATATTGTGGAACGCATGTTCTTTCCAGATCTTTTGACCATAAACGTTTGTTTCATCTGACTCAAAGTTTTTCATGTCGAATTTGTACATGGGCGCCTGATTCATCAAGAAGAAAGTTCTTCTGAGGGTGGGTGCACCGACTTCAGCCCAGAATATTGGGAGAATTTGAAAATAAGTACATGATCTAGGCCAGGCCTCTTCTTACATCAGGAGGATAACGTCGCTTTGTTGCAAGTTCTCTGTGCCTTTTGTCAATTCACATTTCGCTCGTACCATATCAGGTTTCTACGCCGATAGAATTGGTTCTGTTAATGTCCAAACTATTTTCGCAATAACAAGTGCAATATTGACACTCTGTCTCATCGCTATTTGGAATACAGAGAATACAGCAGGACTAGTGATATGTATACCATCCTGTATGAAATCTCTGCCACGGGTGTCGCTAGACTATACTATCAGGAGATCATAGTAGGATGGGCATGCGTCTGAGCACGACACTAGGTTTTTGTGCGATTTGGCGAGTTAGCTCTACTATTTCGGGGGCTGTTATTGCGGATAGATCGGGGATGCTGGGTTGATCTGATGATATGATGTGGTGTGGTGTGGTGTGCTACGCTACTCATAACATCCTCTTTGAGCTCGAATTATGATAGCGAGTCGAAGCGCAAAAGTCGGAGTCAGCTCGATGGGCGCAAATCTGATTTCATGGAATAGTAGTGATAGATTCCCCGAATGCTCACATGGATTGATAGAAGCGCGGCTAGATGAAAGGGCCTGCAGTCACATGTGGGGTATCATGTTTTTATCCAGCAACATGTTTAGGATCATGTTTTGCATCGTAGCTTCATGTTACTTACTATACATCCTCGTTCTTGACGTTGAAGTAGCAGATTCCTAGTGCGATTTCCCATGAATAAACGTGAAGCTTTGCAATTGTAAGCTTACTCTGCTAGTAATGATCGTGCTACATGAACTTTAAAGATACGTCCTCTGTCACATACGACCATAGACTGAAGAGAATTGGGCATCCCGTCCGCTCTGCCATACACAAGCTTCAGATCGGCGAATTAGTAGTTGGGTGGGTGACCACCAGCGAATCCTCGCTGTTGTATGTCTTTTAAGAAGTTTTGGACTTTTTTTTTCTTTGCTTCGTGGTTCTCTTTTGGGAGGGCAGGTGGAGAGTTGAGTTTAGTTCGGGGTGGCCGTATATGCATGTATGTAATCAGTAGATAGTACTACTACTCAAGCAGAATAAATGAATGGTATACCACCTGCCATTAGGCATCTATACATCGTAAATACTCACCCTTTACTCATATGCACAGATTATTGTTATGATCGGTTATACATTCATCGGAATCCAGGTTGCGTCATTGCTAGCAATTTCTTCTACCAATTCGATTGATTTTGCTCGATCCATTGCGCGTTCGGTTTTCGTCAACATCATGGTCAACCAAAAGAGGTTGGGGATAAGTTCACGAGTTCGCTGAGTTCATTGATCTTCTGCCTCCTTGGATCATCATAAATAGATAGATAATATTCCGCTCATTATGCAAAATATGGAGTTCGTTGGCTTTGGCATTGGCATTGATATTCGGCTTAACCATTCATCACTAATGATACTTTCCGGTACCATGGGATGAAAAGACTTCCAGAAAGCGGGCTCGCAAGTCGAAGCTTCATGGCATGATGATGTGACTGAGATATCTAGGTCAAATCCCAATCGATACTTTGTATATCCCGAAAGCGTCTGTGAAGTTGGTAGGTTATCGGACTCCGATATAGGCTTGGCTTGCTCATCATGCGGAAGGATCACGGGTATACTGGCTCAGTATTTGTTGAATATTCATCGCGAGGCGATGAATGGATGAAGATTTCAGATATGCATTCGGATATCTCTTCACGAACCGGGTCTTGTGTTGGGGAATGTGTTGGATGGATAACCTAATATCTTTCGATTGTGAATAGATATGCATTTAAATCCATATATAGCTCTCCCGCCCTCTCTTACAGGTACTTATATTTATCTATCTATTCATATACTCGTATATCATTAATTGACATATGCCTTTACTTGATTAAACCCTGTGTGATTGCTCTTTCCGAATATACATCCTGAATTCTACTTATACCGTATTTTTGATCGCGCGCCTAAAAAGTACCCAAGTAACCTCTGTGACGGGAAAAAGAAATCTTCGCTTCGCTTCCCCTTTCCCCTTTCCCGCTCTTATCCTCAGTACCAGTACTCGCAAATACATTGCCATACCCCAAGACTATCAACAACCACGTTCCTTGAAACTCAATCATCCACCCCCGAGCTACTCATGGTTATACATCGCTTCAAATGCGCAATTCTCATCTTTTTATTCTTACACTCAATCAACCAGCCAGTCAGTTATAATATCAAGATCCTCGTTCTTTGTTTCAACATCGCACATTTATTCGCAAAGAAAGACAGGTGAGATTAAGATTAAGATAGGGAAGAGGGGAAGAAGGTTATGGATGGATCGATGAATCATATATCCACCTATCATCTACCATCTATCATCTATCCCATAACTATATATATATATATATTGAGCAATCCGAGCTCACAATGCATATCTCCAATTTCATCCCACAATTCCATCCACTCCATCATATTCATCTACGAGTATCAGGATCTCATAATGGTGCTTACATACATACACAACCTCAGTCATCACCGAGAACCAGTGAGGGGAGCATCAGATGAATATCGCGGGATCGATCCTAGTTTTGGTATAGGTATTAACTATCAATGTTATAAGTAAATAGGAAGAAGAGAAAAGAAAAGAAGAGAAAAGAAAAGAAAAGAAAAACTTCCTGTTTTCCTCTCGCTCTTCACTTATCCATCCATCCACACCCCTTTAAAATACACATACCTTCCTCCACAAACTCTACTAGTAAACCCAAATCCAAACCCAAACCCAACTTCCCCCCTCTCCCTCAAACAAAAATTCGAAAAAATAAGAAATCTCACTACTCAAGTCTTAAGATCTTCAGAAAAATAACCATAACCATAACAATAATAACAATAACAATAATATATCCAATAGATTCCCAATTCCATTCCAATTTCATACCATTCCAATTCCATACCATTCCAATTCCCACTCCAGATCCCTGATTTTAAATATACACAACTAGCATACACAAAGACTCGTAGTATAATATACAACTCGAGAAAAGAAACACCACCAAAAAAATCCATGCGGATAAATGATTTCTATATATACAAGTACGAGTACGAGTGTTTTGAAAAATCATAAAAGATGTTTTGAAAGATGTTTTAGAGGATGATAGAAGATGTTATTTATTCTTTTGTGCGGGTTTTTAGGGATGTTTCTATGTATATGGTATGAGATGAGATGGGATGGATATAAATATAACGAATATATCGTTTATGTAGGGGTTGATTTAGGTTTGTTTTTGGGATATGTTGGGTTGTTTTCTTATGTTATGATATGTTATGTTATTTACTCGTGCCTCGATTTATAAATTCCATGAAAATGAATATACACTCTCACCCACCCATCGATTCAGCAACTCTCCTCCCCTCCCCTCCCCCATTCCCATCTCCACTCTCACTCCCATTCACTCCCACTCACCCCATCCCAACCCAACCAATGCCATCTAAACCCCCACCGCAGCCCTCGCCTGCGCAATAATCCTCTCCAAATTTTCCCCACCATCCTCCACCCGAACCGTCGTGGTCCGCTCCGGATGCCTCCCGCACCTCCTCGGTTTACTCGGTTTACCCCTCCAACACCCATCGACGCCCTCTCTCCCCCTCCCCCCAAAGTTCCCCTTCATGCCACAGTATTCCCGCTCCAGGGGTCCCGCTTCCATAAACACTCTAATGTGCATCCAGAGCTCACAGCGACCCTTTCCACAATGTCGACAACTCCTCTCTTCCGATTTCGTAAAGGCGTATTCCAAGTCGTTGGGTCCGACCCGCCGCGTGTTGAGCGGCAGAGCCGTGCCGTGGATGGCGCGGTACACGAGATAGGTGTGCCGTGAGGTGAGGGCCAAACAGGTGGCGTCGATGGGGTCGAGGTGGGAAAAGATTTCGAGTTTGAGTTCGTTGGGGAGGGTGGGGAGTGTGATTTTCTCTTCTTCTTCTCCTCCCCCTCCCCCTCCTCCTGCTTCTTCTTGGGACTCTCCTCCTTCTTCTCCCTCTTTCTCTTCCGTGGCGTGCGAGAGAGATGCTGATGCTTGGAGGAGGTGCGAAGGCATGGACATGGGAACAATGCTTAATCTCCGCGTGATTTCAGGACTGGGGATGATGGATAGTCTCCGAGTGATCTCGGGGGTGACTTCGAATGTCCAACTGCCTTCTTCTTTGACGTCGACATCCGCATCAGCATCTTCAAAATCTGAAGAAACAGCAGAGGTGTTTTCAGTGTCGGTGTTGGATAGTGATTCAGACTCGGCGGTATGTGAAGCTGGGGAATCCAGATCAGGGCCGGAGGGTGTGGGAGTGGTGAATGTGGTAGAGGTCATGAGGTTTCGGAGCATGGATTCCAGACCTAGATTGGAGGAAGCAGGGTCTGAGCTTGGAGTGGAGATGGATGGAGGGGTGTGGGGAGACATGGTGAATTTTTCCAAAAGATGGGGTAATGCTTTGAAAGAACCTCTTGGGCCGTTTGATGGATAGGATTTTACGTGTTCTCCTAGCCTTACACAGGTTTGCTCGATGGTACAATGGAATCTTGACGTGTCTGGATATTGAAGAACGTCGATGACCCAAGAAGTGTTGTTGTCTGGTATCCGAGTCAGTAACGAATACAGTTTATTGGAAGATCAACCCATCCTTACTAGTCAAAGAACCATTCCGTGACGACAGTGTCGTTGGCTCCCAGTTGTGTATATACAGTACAGGATGAATCTCGTGATTCTAACTCTCACGATGGTCTCCCGTATCAAACCTTATATCCGTGGGACGAATCCCCTCTCGAATACAGAGAGAGAAGCGTTGGCGGTAGGGCTCACCGTATCTTCCGTCAAGGTTATGAACAGGAATAGCCTCCTCGTATATACCGACTACTCGTCTCGAATGCCGTCTACCGTATCGTATAATCGTATTCTATGCCGCTGCGTTCGTTGTGTCGATGAAGTCAAACCTCAGATCCAGATAGCAGAGCAATAATCAATATATGCATCCCACCTACATCATATCATACCACATCATATCATATCGCATCGAGTCCCTGTCCCCGGAGTCTCCCACACATCAAAGTAGTCCGGAACACTCTAAGCAGGAACTACCCGAGTAATAATGCAAACCTAATCAGGATCGAACCACCCCAAAGCCCTACCCACGGTGAAAAACCGGATCCACACTCGCCTCCCCAAGTAAAAGCCTCAGGTTGGCAATCTTGACCTTTCATCTCCACAGTCCGACCCACTCTTGATCGCACTAACAGACTAACAGTGGAGCATAGTCTTGACATAGCAATTGATCCGAAGCTCATCCGTGATCCAACTCACCTAGAAGGGATCGTCGTGGGTACACCAGTATGACTCGATTGCTTAGGTAATATTCGAGGGTTCCCATACTGTAGACTTCGTTGCTGATATGGATTTTACTGCACTGTACTGTGATGTATGAGAAGGGGGACTTTGATCGAGAATACTGTACTCGGGTAATATCCGAGAAAGGGGGTGAAAGGGGGTGAAGGGGGAAGGCGGGGGAGAGATGATTCGCCAAGCAATGCAACTCAATACTGATGTAGTATGTAACCTTAATGGAGAGAGTAAAAGGAAAGACTCAGCTCACCGACAACCTTAACCTTCTCTTATTCGGAATGATACTCATACTCATACTCTAACTCTTCGCTCTACATACCAATACTCTCCTCTCGTAGTACTGATGAATCCAGGGCGGTCGGGGTGCTTTACTGCTAACCAAGAAAGATAGATGTGTGGGAACCAGAATCAAACCCATCCTTTCTCTTGCCGTCTTGAGAGTAATCAACTCTCCTTGTTTCTTGTGTTGCTTGTTACTGTATGCGAACCGCAAAGATCATGACAAACAAATAAGAACAAACATATCCAAGCAATTAACCACCCGATATACTAGTACTCGTTCGTCCCTTACCTACGAGTACTTACATCAGATATGTACTTTCTGTTCAACTCCACAACACCAACACGACGGCCAGAAAAGCATGTAATGATACAACTGGTCGGCATAACTGCCAAAGATCATGGTCATTGAATATGTATCATTAAAACTTCTCTTCTGGCACATTTCCTTCAACGGACAAGCGGGTTCGGTCGATCAGGTACCATCAAACCTACTTTGACAGGAGCGCAAAGAAATGCGAATCGTGTACCCCATGCCTCGTACCCCCCAAGCTAATCCCCACATATCATCCATTTATCGCTTACTTCCGATATATTCTCCTTGATCATTATATCCTCCAATAGAATCAGCAACACCGATCTATCTTCTAATCGGACCATCATCAAAAAACCCCCCTTTACAACGCAATCCAAATAACACTAATCACCACATCCAAGCCCTTCCCCTCACCGCCCTCATACTTAAAACTCCACATCCCATCAGTCTTTTCATTCCAGTATGCCCCCGTCGCACTATGCATTCCCCTTCGTCCTACATGAGGTTTTCCATCCGTACTCTTCGCTTCGCCCTTCGCGTCGCTTGTGGTTATTTTCGCATCGTCTTTTTCTTCCGTCTCGGGTGAAGAAGAGGGCGGTACGGCTTTAGATTTGTTGAGCGACGAGGTAGGAACTAGATGTTGAATGATGGTGCTGTTGACTGCGTATTTGAATGAGGGAGAGCCGCCGGTAGAGGGAGTGGATTCCGAGATGAGGGATTTGAGGATGGAGTTCTGGTGAGCGAAGGGTTAGTTGTTTGTATATCCGCAGGTTGGTGTCTGTTGCCCGGGTGAAAGGAGTGCAGGCATGCGTACAATGATTGTAGTATTCCAAGATTCCGTCTTGGTATGTTCATAGAACTCTGCACCTCCCAGTGCATTCTGACACGCCTGTTCATGTAATTCTCAGCATACCGCCCATGCAACAGCATCGCCAACAGCAAATCGCATGTTGCTAGGTATCCAACAAACTCACATCATTTGCGATTTGTCTCAATCGCGTGTACGAAATGGGCTACGAGGATCAATCAGCCAAATCCTCCTTCCTTCCAACATTGTTATCAAGAATAGATACTTACAGGAGTTGCCATACTTGCTGTCTCTTATTTATATGATGGAACAGTATAACGGGACTCAAATTATCTGGCGATGTGAACTCTCAATGCTGTTGAACCCTTCCGTTTATATGTATGTATGTATGTATGATTGATTGATTGATGGTGAAGGCTTGATGGACGGCAGTTACTATCCAGGAGCAACACGGCAACACAGCAGCTATCTATCTGGTTTCCCAATTCACGTGTTACACTTGCAGCCCCGTTGATTGGCCAGCCGTCTATGCGCTAAGAAGCGGCAAGCATTGGCCAATAAGATACCGGAGCGATTGGTGGAAACGTGAAGTGGAGCTCATGTATTAATCTACTCTACTTTAGATGAAAGCGTACCTGGATATTTATTACCTTGGTCTCTTTTCTTCCCATCCAACTTTCTCTTCATAAACCAACATCGTTTGGATTTCTCGAACTCATTAAATACGAAGCTTGCCACCAGCTACACAGATTTCGCAGAGACAAAGTGAGCTTTTAAAGAAGCAATCTTCCTTGTGCGATCTTGTACGAATTCATTTGAAGCGGCTGTCTAAGACATTGGCTTCTTATCGTCATACCTCACACACATACACACACACACACAACCGCAAATACCAATCTCACCCATTCAAGGATGTCTAGCCAACCCCTCCTCCAAACTGCGCCTGGTTAGTTTCTCTAGTTTCTCCCCAATCTTCCCACGGGAGCATCCACAAGATGGGATGAGCTTCACGCTCGCCCAAGACTCCAGCCCGGGCTGGGAGGGAGAGAAGGAGGGAGGGAATCTTTCTCTCTTTCTCTCTTCCTTCTTTCTTCTTCCCCTCCAACACCACAACACAAGTACCCCAACCCACCAACTAACACGGCTCTCATCTCACCCCCAGGAAAACGCATCGCGCTACCCACGCGCGTCGAGCCCAAAGTATTCTTCGCCAACGAGCGCACCTTTCTCTCGTGGCTCAACTTCACGGTGATCCTCGGCGCCCTCGCGATCGGGATGCTGAATTTTGGCGACCGACCGGCCTTCATCTCGGCCTCGATCTTTACCGTCATCAGCATGTTGACGATGGGCTACGCGCTGTATGTGTATCATTGGCGAGCGAAGAGTATTCGTTTGAGAGGTCAGGGGGGATTTGATGACCGGGTGGGTCCGACGGTTTTGGCTTTGGTGTTGCTGGTGGCCGTGGTGGTGAATTTTATTCTGAGGATTGTTTATGGGAGAGATTAGGGGGTGAGAGAG